>JARJDZ010002048.1:0-18343 GCA_030264555.1 Aleochara sp. GC000083 | reverse complement strand
TTTCGAGTTATTCAACTTTAAAGATTGTTGCCATTTTTGCAAATTTTTCAAAGACTATAGTCTTTGGTACATTTTTGCACATTTTCAAAAAAGTTTCAGCATTTTCAGGAAATGTTGCTAGAAACATTTAGCACCTAATTATGTATGAAACGCAAAAACTATAGTCTTGGTACTATATTTCGGCCAATTTCGTACGTTGAAAATAAACAAAAACTATAGTCTTGGTACTGATTTTCGACAATTTTACGGGTTCGTAAATGAGTAAAGACTACTGCTTGAAATAAATGAAATTACAAAAATTTATATTTCGAATGTTTCGTCAAAAATAGCCATATAGCCAATAGTGATGAATGTTAACGAACAAGTAATAGATGATAATGATGTGCGAAAACTGAGCACACATTCACATCATTCATCATCAACCAATACAAAATTGGTGCTAATAAAACATTACTTTGAAAAAAAATTCAAGAAATTATTATTATTTGTGTCACACCGCAATCGATTTTCAACTACCCAATTACAGATTTCTTGTAACCGATAGCTAGAAAAGATGGCTATTAAATTACAGGTATCTATTAATGAGTAGCAAAAAATAACCAAAAACAGCCGCTATTCAATTACAGATTTCTTCTATCGCATAGCAAGGAAGGTTTCAAGATAGCTATTCAATTACAGGTTACTGTAATTTCACAGCAACACAAAAAATTGGAAGGTGGCTACTCAATTACAGATTTCTTCTAATTAATAGCAAGAAAAAGTGAGTAGTTACCAGCATGCCATGGTTGGTGCCTACCTAATTACAGATTTCTCCTAATGAATAGTATCACATCCTGCATAATCTACCACATAATAGGTAAAAAAATGGCAAATAATTAAATTCATTGCTTTCCCGTGGGATAAATTGATCCACTTTGGCGTGAAAAGAAAGATAATTTAATTCTTTACAAGTCGCTGCAATATTAAAAGCTATCGGCTAATTTGTTTAGAAGCTATTAAACGAAAACTATCAAAAATTCTGGATAAAATGGTAAATTTCAAAAACAAAACATTAAATTCATTAGATTCCCGTGGGATAAATTGATCGAATTTAACGTGAAAAGTGAGATAATTTAATAGTCTATTAGACGCTGCATAAGAATAAGCAATCGGTTAATTAGTTTAGAAGATATTAAACAAAAACCATTAGAAAATGTGTATAAAATGGCAAATTTCAAAAAGAAAACATTAAATTCGTTAATTTCCCGTGGGATAAATTGAGCGAATTTAGCATGAAAAGAGAGATAATTTAATTGTCTGTAAGTCGCTGCATAAGTTTAAGCAATCGGCTAATTAGTTTAGAAGATATTAAACGAAAACTATCAAAAATTCTGGATAAAATGGTAAATTTAAAAAATAAAACATTAAATTCATGAGTTTCCTGTGGGATAAATTGAGCCACTTTGGCATGAAAAGAAAGATAATTTATTTGGCTATAAGACGCTGTATAAGTAGAATAAATCGGCTAATTAGTTTAGAAGATATTAAACAAAAACTATCACAAAAACTTGATAAAATGGAAAATTTCAAAAAGAAAACATTAAATTCATTAGTTACCCGTGGGATAAATTGAGCGAATTTAGCATGAACAGAGAGATAATGTAATTGTCTATTAGACACTGCATAAGAATAAGCAATCGGCTAATTAGTTTAGAAGATATTAAACATAAACTATTAGAAAATGTGTATAAAATGGCAAATTTCAAAAATAAAACATTCATTAATTTCCCGTGGGATAATTTAACCACTTTAGTATAAAAAGTAAATTGATTTAATTGCCTATGAGATGCAGTTTAAGTTTAAGTAATCGAAAAGAAGAAAATAGCTGAAACAACTAATAACTTAAATAGGTGCTAATTAAAAATAGCACAAGCTAAAAAAATCAGAATCTCATTTGCAATTGCGTCTTAGCAATTGCTACGCCCACGCCTAATTATAGAACATATTATGGAACGTTTCCATGGTTTGTTTAATAAAGATTTTGCCCAATGTGGGGCCAAACATTTCTTACAGCAAGCTGCAGGGATGAGAGAATTGAAAAAATGAGTATAATCTAAAGGACTTTCCAAAAGATTCCTGCTCGAAGCGGACACAAGTTGGGTCTATTTTTATAAGATATTCACCTACATTGATATTTATAAACAGATTTACTGTCGTTGGGAGAATATAGCCACAATAATTAGTGCAATAATTATTTATTTATCAATACGAAGATGAAAAGTAACTATTTTTGCACGATTTCAATGAAAGAAACAATAGAATGGATAAAACAGCCAATAAAACAAACCTTTGAGAAAGAAACGAAAGTGTTATTTGGGAGCAGATTAGGAATTTAGCATGGCTATTGTAAAGGCTTATGATTCGGCCAAAAAATGTTGAATTTCCTCCCAAGGGGAACCGAGTAATATACACAGAACACAGTCATCCTTATAGTATTTCATTCGATATTGTGCGCGGTCTTTTCATTTTGGCCGGCACGGTTCTATTCTAGGCGGACGCTATATAAGGCCCGCAGACTTTTAGATACGGGAGCGGGCAGAACCGGAGGTTATTTAAACAGGACTCTCGCACTCGGAGGGTCAGTCGCGGGTGTAACTTGGTTAGAGCGTTAGGTACATCATCGACAATGGTAAGTGGCCCCAAGAACCATACACACAGAGATGCAAGAACAGTACACAACTTGGCAATCAAAATCGCAAAGAAAAACGAAACAAGTGACACATTTTGATGGGATGGCGTCGTCGGTTAAAGTGCAGTGCCCCAAATCCCACGGGACAAGTGACCATCAGTGAAACAAACCCACAATTTGGATTAAGCAATTTCATAATCACTTGTCTAATTGTGGAATTCCTGCCAAGTAATATCGCGTTGCGTTCCAAATTTAACTCCTCGCCATCCGACCGATCGCCATCTTGGTGTGTTATTTTTAGACCTTGGCAGGGCATCAGGTTCCACCGGTCTATATTTGGCCCGGTTGCCAAACAACTCACACTGACCCAAATATCCCTCGCTCCTTCGGGGGAGTTGTGTAATCGAATAGTCGAAACTGAATGCGTGTTTGCTTGGTCCCACAGGCGGATAAGGAGAAGAAGGTCAAGAAGAAGAAGAAGGAGGACGCGCCAGCGGACGCTGCGCCCGCCGAAACCCGCACCTCCAGCAAGGGCTCGAAGAGCTCGTCGAAGAAGGCCAAGCGCTCCGGCTCCAATGTCTTCTCCATGTTCTCCCAGACTCAGGTCGCCGAATTCAAGGAGGCCTTCCAGCTGATGGACCACGACAAGGACGGCATCATCAGCAAGAGCGACCTGCGCGCAACCTTCGATGCCGTCGGCAAGCTCTCCAACGAGAAGGAGCTCGACGAGATGGTCAACGAGGCGTCCGGCCCCATCAACTTCACCCAGCTGCTATCGCTCTTCGGCAACCGCATGCAGGACTCTGGTGGCTCCGACGACGACGAGGTTGTCGTTGCTGCGTTCAAGTCCTTCGACCGTGATGGTACCATCGATTCCGAAACGTAAGCCCCTTGATCCTCCCCCGCAACAATCGTATCCTCATCATTAATTTGCTATTGCTTCGCAGCTTCCGTCACGCGCTCATGACCTGGGGCGACAAGTTCACCGCCAAGGAGGTCGACGACGCCTTCGACGCGATGGAGATCGACGACAACGGCAAGATCGACACCGCCGCCCTCATCACCCTCCTCACCGGCTCCGAGGAGGAGGAAGGCACCGGCGAGGCCGCCTAAGAAGCGCTGCAGGACACACGCACTTAATTTCAATTAAATTATTTCATCTAAACTCCAAATTCTTCTTCTTGAACAAACACTCATCATTCTTCATCCATTATAACAGTTATTGTTGTAATATAAACTCTTCATTCTCTCGTATCTACTAAGTTTTATTCGCGGGTCCGCAGTCGAGGATCTGCAATAAACTGCTATTCATTCAATGAAATTAGCCATCCATCTCGCGAGCCGAGATCGAAGACAAACACCACAGCCAGCGCCATGGAAGGCCATGCGATGCTGTGCCACGTTGAACCATCCGACGACCAGCAAAGTAATATAACAATTGTTCAACATCCACCATCAACAACAACAACATCAGCAAGTGCAAACGATTAACAACGAAACAACCATCGGTGACACGTAGTTTTGGTCATAAACAATTGCATCAACCAAACCGAGTAAACGTTTGTAACTATTGTTATTTATAAAAATAGAAAGATATGTTTATTAAAAATATTATGATATCTCATTGCACTCAGTTGAATTTCAACAAAAATCCCATTCAAATTTATCCGTTTTGTATAAAAAGTTGCCTATAATCACATCCAATAGCATAGAGAGTTGCAATGAAAGTGATCTATAGTATCAACTGAAAAATGTTGATGACAACCATACAAATTGTCAACTCAAAACTTTCAAACCGTCCAACATTCAAATTCATTCCCATTTCGCATCATTCATCAGAAATCATATAAAATGCAATAATCCATTACAACATTCATTCATTTTGGGGCAGGATCATCAGTTACACCAGGGCAGATGCAAAAACGAATCATGCTGAAGAAGAACACACGCATGAAGTCGAAGGTGACGTTCAACAATGTCGCCGTTGAATATCACGGAAGACTCATGAATTTGCTCCCACATTTTGTACAACTTCGCGATGGGGATTTCAGGGAAGAACCAATGGACATTGATGGTGAACCACTGGAACTTTTAAGACCAATTGCTCCTAAACAACTCAAGATTGATATTGCAAAATGAAGAATGCTCCTGCCATCATTCCATGTAAAATCATAACATTTAAATAAAAATGGGAACTTCCTTATTTAGTTCAAATACGAGAAATTGAAACAGCAAAGAAATAACATAATTTTCAGTAGTTCTCTATAATTTGCTGACTGTGATTATTACTATTGCAGAAGGAAAGTGAATCGGTGAAATTCAAATCAGAAATGATAGAACAAATATAATAAGCAGGTATGTATCGTGCATTCATAATTAGGAGCGCGATTAATTCGTGCATTGCTGATTGGCGTTCCGGCATTGGGCGGAATTCCGAGCAGTCATCACCAGTGACCGGTAATTAATTCATTAATGCTTTATTGATCGGCGAACGCCAGTGAAAGTTCTTTAGAATCTATTTTAACTTCCAATTTCTAAGAAATTATATGTAATATTCCATATGCTTGAGATCATCATTGATAAGATGCTTTGCATTTGTACTAGCAACAAGCAGAACAGTTGTTGGTGTAGCCTTCATTGGATGGAAGATGGTAATTACAATAATGCCCGCTCATAATTAATATGTTAAACATTTTCAGATGCTTGCAAGGTCTTCAATTTCTCTTTGGCTGTTCGTCCATTGATCATCTCCAATGCACTTGCATTGTAATCATCAACCACAACACAAAGCAAACGGCGAAGGAGTAATAAAGTGTGGGCATAATGCGAGCCCGGTTTGGGAGAGACTTTGAGTTGGTGGGCAAACCATCGAGTTAGTCGCGTGGTCTTCGCGGTGATTGCAAGACGCGTTGCCGGTAAATTCCGCGAGGAAAGTGCGATCGCGTGCGCTAATTGAGAATAGTTTTGTGCGTGCACGCGTTCAAGTAATTTGTTCCTTAATCGGCGCATTTATAATTGGATAATTAAGGTATGTAAATCGTGAATGATAGATGTCCCATACTTCGAAGCTTAAAATTATTCAATAATGCTTAAGAAACTTATTCAACTTTTTCAAACAAAAAAAAGATTACATATTTTCTGGTTGAAAACTTTTTCCTGATGCACAACTTAAACAACAAACCGCCATGTGCAATGAACAATGAAGTGGAAGCGGAACAATCAAGCAAACGAAGAGCATCTCGAAGAGTTCATGTAATTCGTGTAATTTCGTGATGAAAACATTACGAAAACAATGGCGCGATTTAGCGATGATTGTTCGAATTTGTCTTACATTTGCATAGTACTATTTGTTTTGTTCCTTGCCTGTGTATGCGCTGAAATTACCCAAGAAAGTAATTGCTCGGTGGGCTTTCGCTTATGAAACTAATTAAGCGTGAAGAAACATTTCCAGCAAGTACCACCAAGAGATAACGATAATGAGGCACTGTTTTATTTTTCAATGCATTGTCATTAAAAATGAATTAATAACAATGCCAAATGTGCCGAAATAGTTGACAAACGAGTTTCCATATTTGAAATGGCAACCGGAATGTGTACACACTAAAGATTGAACTCAAACGCAATTAAATCGAGACAAGTTATGCTGCAGATAAGTAGATCACAACTTGGAGTGTTGAACATTAGCGATTAACAGCATTCCATTTGGGCAATGGTGCAAGAAATCTGTGCTTGCACATGGATGTTACCATGATCTGAATGCTCTCGAGTCCAACACAGATTGCTAATTGAGAGTAAATGCGGCATTAATTTCTATTTGCTGAAGCTCTTGACGTGAAGTAATAATCTTTGATCGTTGGACTTTCACGTGCTGAGAGGACAATTGCTTAATATATGTGTAATCAGTATCAGCACAAAAAATCTGTGCAGACAGGATGGACAGCTAATGTTGTAAATTATGTTAGATAATGAGTTCTTGGATTATACTAATTATACGTTATATTGATTGGGACATATCTCTGAATCTCTGATTTGAAAAAGTTTACTGATTTAAATCCAATCATGCACTCAATATCTTTCTATCAAATAAGATTTTTGTTCCATTGAAAATCTTAATGATTATATCATCAATTGTTGTTGTTGCATTATGTCAATATATTTGCAATGTCCAGTACTCATGATTGCAAAAGGATTGATTTGCATGCTCTTAAGGCAAACCAACAACAGACACATTCAGAATTATTATTAAGCTCTTGGTACACTTCGCAAATGTAATCATTGATAATCAATGATAGCAAATGTACGTGTATGTTGCAATAACTGTTCATTAGGGATAATTATAAACTTTTATACTCGGAGGAATGCAAATTATTCAAGAAAATTATGCAATTCAACACGATGAAAGAAAAAGTTTGTGTAATTTAATGTCTGCAACAACAGCTTTAATTACATTTTAAGAGTAAAAGTAGTAACAAAAATGTACGGGATATCAGTGTGTACCTATCGTTTGTCTAGGTTCTTTGTTCTTTTTTCACCAATGCAAGAAATTCCCACCTGGAAACACAATTGCAGTGTAATTAAGTAATTGTACAAAGTTAAACGAGCAACTAAACGATATTTTGCACATTTTCGAAAGTTGAGGAAATGAAAATATGGTAAAGTCAATAAATATGACGTCCGAATACAATTTAACAGTTGATTACTACCGTTAACAAAGAGGAAAAGTCCAAGCGGAATTATTGAACGTTGCATTTTGCATTATAATTAACTTGTTACGTCACAAAAACAATGCAGTTACAACTACGACAAACATTTCAGATGCCGACCCCAGCTCCGGACGATTTATACTGGAATCCAATGGATTTAGACAGTGATGAATCTCTACCATACCCGAAGCAATACATTGACCCATGGGACCTGGAGAATTACGCCTATATTCGCAAACATTTGGACTCGGTGGACCTCAGCTCGGACCCGAGCAGTCTTGGAGAAGCCCAGGAAACCTCCGGCTTCTATTACATCCCCGGAAAGTCCATGGAGCACGTGGAGCCTCCCATGGAGCTCTACCTGGGGGAGGATGTGGATAACATGGAGGATGAACGCACTGAGAAGATCTACGATGCGCACTCGAATTCAGTGCAATATCAACAAGATGTGGATTACTATTATGCCACACATAAAGCTGTCCGAAGAGATGCGAATACTCTGGCGAGGTCCCAAAGGTCCACCCTCAAGAAGATGGAGGTGATGGAGAGAAGACCAAGTGTTGGAAACTATGCGGCGATTGATGAGCTCTTGGTTCGCAGTCAAGCGGCGAATGCAAGACGCTCAAAGCGTCATTTTGGGGGGTCAGTTTATGGGGGGTCACTTCCGGCCCAGAGGATGGAGTATTCAACGATGACCATGAGTCGGAGGTCCTCCCGATTGAGGATCGAAGATGAATCTTATGATTTATACGAGTATGATACAACAGGTAAGTGAAAGATATTGATTTTCAAGAATAGTTCTGAAGATGACTCCAATTGGAGATTTTAAAACTTTGATGTTCTAACATCAAAATCAATCTTTTTACTTTCCCTCTCAACGTTTATGGCACCTAACTTAGAATATTACTCTTACAACTCATACAAATTGATAAATTATCCTTCAGTCAATAACTCTGGCACGCTTAGCACTTTCTGAACCCATTAACAAAACTATTTGTTAACGTTCTTAAATCACCATCGACTAGAAAACTCATTTCATGCCAATGCATCGAAAGAGAAATTCGTCCTTGCTCAAGAACAACTCTCAAGCAGTTAAAATTGAGAGTATTTCCTTCCGAATTTTGTTTTTCTTTCATTACGTTTACGGCTTGGTTAAACCTTACCTAATTGCCTCGTTTTTGTGCGCTTGCACGATTATCTAATTTGTTGTTTCTACTGATTAAACATCAACAATTACAACAAGTGCAGTAAATATTACACGCTCGGTTCGATTTCCTTAATTCTTGCCTCTCGGGCGTTTCTGCCAAGACTTTCTTGCGGCTTGTTTTCTAAACGACAACGTGCCTGCAACCAACAGCTTGTTACAAACGAATAAATCTCAAATTGCCGGTAGTCCATGCAAACGATCTATCCTTGCTTTGGTAGTTTCGGTGAAAGAGGAAATTGGATAAGAAATTCACCTAGGAAATTGTGCAATGTGTATTGCATTTCTTCCTTAATCACTATCTCTGATGGCAATCCAACAAGTTTCCTTAATTCCAATTAAAACTGAGGCCAAATTCATGGTCATAACTCCAAAATATTTGAAAAATTTTTGAGGAACAAGGCTATATCAATGTTTATATTGTTTGGATTGTAATTTGAGAAGCGTCAAAATTAACAATGGAATTAATATATCCATGATGTTCTTCAAGCATTGTTGAAAGAGCAAGATAATTGCAAGAATTGTGTGTGCGTTTTTCTGCGCGAGCACGCGCTAATTGCTGCTCATCTAGTTTAATGTTTGCAATTTGAATGTGTTCAATACGCGTTAATGGCGTCGGTTATTAATATCGGAAGTGGTACATCCGCCGTAGCCATCCCATCATCATCGCCAACAATCATAATTACGAATATTACAAGTACACGAAACGAATACAACAAATAGAAATGTTAATCGCCAAGCGAGGCAACGAACGGAAAGCACGATTAAGATCTCAATAACGCAAATAAAGAGCCATCGTAGGAGTCCTTGCTGTTGGTGTTTATGCTTGCGAAATTTCACTCATTAACTTTAGAATTACTTTTTACAAGTCCAAGAAGCAAAAACGGCTCTATCACCGTATGACAACGCCAACTTTTACTTTTCCACACATCTGCATTTCAATAAGGAATTCATCTCGTTACTTCTTGTGTCAGATGGCATTTTCATGGCCATAACAAGTTTTTGATTTCGGTCAGTAGTACATTTGAGCGAGAGTCGCATGGCAAATCGTTCGAGCGGAGGCGAAAGTCACCATCATCGATAAACAAAACAACAAGTGAAACACGCAGAACAACAACCATCAAACATCCTATTAAATTAACCGTAAATTGTTTATGAATTTGACGAATTCATTCAACAATGACCAAATACAACAACATTAGAAACGATACAACTAATTAACGAATTAAATTTATAATTAATAAGTTTTTCTGCGTTTGCAGCCGTTGTTAGCACTTGTTGTTTAATTGTCTAATCGTTAATTAAATGCGCATCTAACTTTCGCTTCGCGCATGAATCGAAAACAATAGGTTTCGCAGTATGATTTTAATTTCGAATTCTTCATTTGCAGACATGGATGTCTATGGCAACCCGATGCAGATCTATGAAAAGAATAAGACATTGAGACGTTATCATAGCAACAAGAATGATGGTCCTGTCGCTAAAATGGCCAAATCGCGAAGTCATAGCTTTTCTTTGGGCGACTCAGAGTATGTGAAAAAAGGATATTTTGAAAGTAGAATAACGATACCTCAAATTGCAGATATGATCCATATCGGATACATCAACCGATCTACAGTGAAGATTCATACATCAGATCGGATATGTACGATTCGACTGGTTCGACGACCATTTATGACGATGTTGGCACGATGCGACGCATCAAGCCGCGACATTTCAAGCTGAGCAATTACGGCCACCTCAAAATCGACTACTCGTTCAGTTGGAACAATCTCAACAAGTACATCTACAATTAACGAATTAATTTACTTATGTAATTTATTAGGATTTACTCCCCTCTTCCACTCGACGAACGTCATCCATGTATCTCGCTCGCACTCTAATTGTTACGGTTGTTTTATTGTATAAATAAACTTTTAATTCTTTCCCATGTCTCAATTGGACGTTGCAGTAGGTGCAATTTCAAGTTGCATCGATTGATCATGGATCATTGGGAGAAATTGGAAGCGATCACCAACATTCGGGAAACTCTACGTTTCAATGTGAATCCCATAAATCGTACGGTAAGTTTGAAATTTCCCGCCGCAATTTTCTTAAAGCTCGTTGGCGCATGTGTAAGTGACTTAAACCAGCGAGTTATTTTTGGCACTTTCTGGGTGTTTAGGCGATGTGGAACGCGACCAAATCACAAAATACTTAGTCGGCGCATTCAGCGGCTGAAATTACCTGGTTTCTAATTAGATTTGTGTTGTTAATTGTGTTGTTCGGGTGTAAAAAACAAATATGGAGGCAGATATCTGGGGTCAGATGGCCATTGAGGCCAATCAAATGTACCTGACTGATGGCTCAGCTTCTCCTTTCGCTGGAACGGTAATTAAGCCAATTGCCAATATTAAAATCTGCTCTAATTACAAAGTGAAGCTCATTTGTATATTTGGTTGCAGACTATTGAGAAACTTCCTGATAAAGTCCTTTTGAATATCTTCTCATATTTGAGCCATCGGGAAATCTGCGGGCTTGCAACTATCTGCAAAAAGTGGCGTATGATTGCCTATGATACACGTTTATGGAAATACGTATCTTTGCGACCGGAAATTTCCGGTTTGCATGTTGGCTCATTGGAATCACTCCTTGCGTTAGTCTCCATCCGGTTTGGGCCATCTCTTAGATATATTGAACTTCCAATCGAGTTGATCACTCATACAGTTTTGCATGAGTTGGCGAATAAATGCCCGAATCTCACTCATATGCTCCTCGACTTTTCAACAGCTATGCANGGAATCACTGCTTGCATTGGTCTCCATCCGGTTTGGACCATCTCTTAGATATATTGAACTTCCAATCGAGTTGATCACTCATACAGTTTTGCATGAGTTGGCGAATAAATGCCCGAATCTAACGCATATGCTCCTCGATTTTTCAACAGCCATGCAGTTACACGACTTTTCCGAATTGCAAGCTTTTCCTACAAAATTGAAGTACCTCTGCATTTGTTTGTCTGAAGTCATCTTCATGGAAGGTTTCATGCGGAAGATCTACAACTTCATTAACGGTTTGGAGATTTTGCACTTGATTGGCACTTACGAGAAGATTGAAGAAGAGGAGGAAGAGATCTACGAGGTCATCAATGTGCACAAGATGAAGAGCGCCACGCCAAATTTGCGCGTTATCAATTTGTATGGCATAAACTTCGTTGATGACAGTCATATTGATGCTTTCAGTTCGAATTGCATTCAGTTGGAATGTCTGGCTGTTAATTATTGCGCCAAAGTCACTGGATCCACCATGAAGACGTTATTCCAACGAAGTCGACGCCTCAAATGTCTGCTAATGAACGGAACAAGTAAGTTTAAAGTTATTTTATATAAATATACAAACCTGTTTAAACTTTCCAGGTCTGCAAAGCGAACATTTGATGCAAGTTGAGTGGGAGAAATGCTCCCTGCAAGAGTTCGATATTACAGCAACGGATCTAAGCACCGAATGCCTTATTGATATGTTGACAAGACATCCAGGATTGCGTTTTCTTAGTGCAGGACAACTCAATGGCTTCAATGATTCGGTCCTGAAAGCTTGGTTGGAGGCAGGAAACGCCAAAAATCTTGTATTTAAAATTTACCTTTTCCTCTTCCTTGTAATGACTTATCTATCTTTTAGGTCGCTTTGGATCTGGATAGTTCAGACAATTTAACAGACGATGCTTTGTATAAGTTCTTGTCCAAATATGGCAGCCAATTATGGGGGCTTGGATTGTCTGGAATGGCCCACATTACAGATTCCTTATGGCAGTCGATCCTTCCAATTTTAAAGAACGCCAAGTACGTCACTTCCGGTTAGTTATCCTCGAATTTAAATCGATGTTTGTTTAGGATTTTCGTCATGGGCACTCAAGAGCGGTTGGGTGGCAACATCCTGGTCGATCAGTTGATGGAAACAATTGCGAATAATTGCCCGCAAATGGAACGCCTCGAATTGCGCTGGGATCCTGAAAATTTACGATTTTCGGATAAGAGTCAGAAAGCTATCGATACATTGCGCGTTAAGTGTTTGAAACTTAAAGCATTGGTTCTAACGTAAGTATACAATAATGTTTAGATTTTTACAATGTTTGCACAAACAAGTTATTACATTTTTCAATTTTTACAGAGATGGTCGTTACTATGAGATTACAAAGGCGAATTTTGAACGTGCAGATCGTATGACTGTCGTCAGAACTTTAACCAACTGTCGTGTGTCTAACTATTACTTGTTGTCCAATTACAAGGAATTTTTCTTTAATTAATTGTTCATCGTTTTAGGCTATTTTACTTTGCAATATAGATTCATCCATGGACGTTAGCCTTTATTTTTGTTTTATTGTTGATTCTTTGTACAAGCCTTATGTCTTAAATCAGATTATTGTAAATGTCTTTTAGCCGCTCCGAATTCAAAATTTGAATATTGATTAAGAGCAATAACAAGGTCAATTCTAAAGTATTTACAAATCTAAGACACGTACTTCATAGATTTCCCAATTTACCAACAAAATATCAATAAGAGAATTTCAAATTAAAACTTCTTTGGATGCTTCACTGGAATTGTGATGATGGTCCATCATGTCCACCCATTACCAAGTGGAGTAAATTAATAATTACAATTTCCCCTTAAACAATATAACAACAAGTTTTACAATATATTTTTTACAATTACCTAGACGTCTCGTTATAGTTTTTGCACACATATCGTGATCACATCATAGTAAATCGGTCATTTCGGTCTCTCTTCATTCAGCAACCTTTATACACACTTATAATGCCTTATTATATATGTATAATCATCTATCAATATTTACATAAAAATTATTGATTTGAAACAAGTAATAAAGATATTCGTATCACTATGAAAGAAGTCAATGTTAACAAAACATTTGCTAATTATATGCATAGAAAAATAGATTAAGACGTTTGTCCCGTGTTTGGTTGCGAGTAACAAAGAAACTTTCGAGTAAAAATAAACGTTAATGAAATAAATACAACACAGTGGAATTATTCTCTTCAAATTATCTTGTAAGTGCAATCCGATAGCTGTCTTATAACTACTACCCAGTTGAATGACCTCGGTTGGCAATTTACTTATCATCTTTATGAAACCAAATAGAAATCAAGACAGAAATATTATACACACACAACGTGGCAACCGAATGGCGCCGCGACCGCCATCGAATTCATCACCTGTAATCTTCAAAGATCTCTTCTTCGGCGACCACATTCTCCGCCTGCGGTTCCTCCTCCTCGCCACCCTCCTGCTTCGCATCGTACTCAACACTGTGCAGAATTTCGTGGCAAAGAGGGCAACGATCCTGCACGTACAGCCACTTCCGCAAGCAAACTCCGTGGAAGAAGTGCTTGCACCTCGTGATCTTCGCCGACTTCATTTCTTGGTAGCAAATCGCGCACACGTCGTCAAGACGCTCCAGCTGCGCCTCTTCTGCTTCGGGCAGGCTCTCGATCTTGTTCACCGCCGTCCGGCGTTTCATGAACACCGACCAGCCGGCCTTCGCCTCGCACCAGATATTGAAGTACGCATGGATGCACATCATGACTGCACGTATCGCGCCTCCGCTCTCGAAGACGAGTATCCAGGCGCCGTTGAAGAAAAGGAATATGCCGAAGCAGAACTCTACTGTGTTCCCAAACGCGCGGATGTAATAGACGTAGTCGTCGAGTCGCTCCCAGAAGGTTTCACGACGCGCGTCCAGCAAGAAGATCGAATAGATGCAGAGGCTGACGGCGACTTTAACGATCACCTCGATGCTGAACGCCGAAACGGCGAGCAGCCATGTGGAGATCGAATGATTCGACCATAGGTAGGTCATGAGCAGCATGGGAAACACCACGAGGAAGGCACACACACCAAGTGCACGTACGTGCCGCTTCAGCGAAGGATTATGCGACGCGCTTAAGCTCATCAGCAGAGGGCTGACGATGTTGTGGATGAAATGCAGGAGTGCCGTGAAGAGCAGACAGAAGTTGCGACATAGCCGGATGAATCGCTTCTCGGGTTCCAGACCCGTCAATCCCGTTTGCAGAGCTAAAATATAGAATAAAATCGCTGACACTGCTCCAATTCCCTTGTCGTTTTCATCCTGCGTGAGCAATATCCACTGGAAGAATTTCCCGATGTGGTGGCACAGGTAGGAGACGATGCTCGTTATTCCCAAGACGGCAATCAGTGTGTCGCAGCCAGTAATCATTGTGTTCTTCATCCATTTGAACGCGGGTGTCATCCCCGAGTTGTCAACTTGCCATAATCCTGCTATAAAGAAGAGACCGGTGTGCTCGAGCACTCTGAGCAGCCAGAACATGCGTAGGACTTCGGGGACGCTGAGTCTCACCCATTCGGACTCAATAAGTGCAGACATCCCGAAATTGCTCACGTACGTGCGGGCGTAGTTGTAGCCAAAGACGATGGTTTGGAAAAGTGGAACTACAGACATGGCCAGATCGTATAGAACCAACGTGAGGGGCATCAAGGCGGCGAAAACGGGCGCATGGTACAGCACAACAGTGGGCAAAGGGAGTAATGCCAGCAACGACGGTCCCAAGAAACACAGCGGGATGTATTTCAGGATGGCTTGATGCGGGTATCGTGGCCCCAGGTGAAATACGAAGAATAATAGTATCAGTACTATCTGTACGAAGATATTGCGTACCACGTAGAATGCGCATCCAACGTACCAACCGAGGTCAAAGTTCAAAGAGAGGATTTCGTCCAGGATTGATGTCTTGATTTCTTGCGTCTCGTAGGCGGTGATCACTGCTTTCATTGTGCTTACATTTGTCCAGTATGTCATGAATACCACTCCAAGGGACATCAGGAATGTGTATACCATCAGTAGGTGCTTTGTTTTCAAGACAAATAGACACATTGCTGCCAAACATCCTAAAAAAGGAATTAAATTAGTTGATTCCATTATCGATATTCAAAACTTGATTCTATGATAATGACTACAACATTTGTATACATCTACTATGAATAATAGATTATATACATAGTAAGAATTCTATTTCAATAATAGTATTAAGCATTGGAGTGAATCCAGCAATAGTATGTCATGATTCCCAAGATCCATATCAAAAATCAATTATAATTACATCAACATTAATTATTCATCTATGTATATAGTTGAACCAACTTAGCAGTGCAATAATTGTAAAGGCAATAAACACCTATGTAACCTTCAATTAACAAAATGAAGCAATCACAATTTGGAAACAATTTCAATAAGAGCATTGAATACAGTGACCTTGCTGCAGCCTACTTAACTGGACTGCTGGCTATAGCTAGCTTTATCAATGCTAATTTATGTTTTTGCATATTAACAACATCAATTGTGCAATTTGCCCAGTTATGTAAAGTCATCATGACAACACTCCATGCAACTCACCTAAAGTGCTGAGCATCACTCGCAGCATAGAAACTATCACAAAACTAACTTTTGAATCCATCTGAATGCTGCTATTGTAGTACAGGCCTCCATCATCCACCACTTCTTCCCATTCGATGCTGGGAAATGCACTCTCCTCATTGTCACCTAGGTCACTAAGGCCTCCAAGTCCAAGCTTGAGGATTTCGTCGATGACGAAGAGCGGTGGCACCCGGAGCACGACCTCCACCAGACCAATGGCACGCGTTCTTAACGACATTTCATTGCAATCTTGGCGTCGCGTGCCCGCTTGAAAATGCCTGCTGTTCGGTAAATTTAATGCGTTTTTACTTGCCCCAGACAACGGCTAATTTGGATCCGTTTGGCCCCAATGCTTCGACGACCTGCGTAGACCACAATAGATTAGTTATTGCTCGCCTTTGTACCCTCTTATGAAATATCGTGAAAGGTGAACACATTAAGTAAATTCGAAAATACAACGTCTACTTACGTACTTACTAATTTCACGAAAATACAATTTAGATTAGACATATGACAGAAATGTGTACGATGGATTCAGTCACAGAGTAAAGTAAGATGAATTTGGCAAGGTTATGATTGGACCGACACTAGCGCCACCAGTGTTATGCGACAAAGAATTTCTGAACTGCACGAAGATAACTAATTCACCCGCTCACCATCAGGTGTCGCTAGATGTGGTGAAAATTGATTGTTAATTCAAAATAAGAACAATAAAAGCGAAGTATTAATGAACCAGCTGGGGTGTTAAACGATGCCAAATCGATTGCATCGATTGGAAGCGAGTACGTGTTTCTTTGTTCTTGAAATCCATCACAGGCGAGCTGACTCGAATTCAAAATTCCATGTAAACGCAGTCATTAATTATTTCGCGCGAATTTAGGATATTGCCTTTGTACTCTTGCACATATGGTCGTTTTTTGGTTGATTTTCTCGGATTTTCTGCGGGGAATTTGAGCACCGCATGCCATGGGTGCGAGCAGAGATGTGGAAGTGTCAGTTTCAAGTGGCTGGCGGGCATTTGCAGCCGAGTGTGCCGTTCGCCACGTCTTGATTGATTGTTTCGTCGTATTTACCAGCATCTTACACGCGTACGCGGACATTTATACATTGCGCATTAGATGCATAAGTGATGTATGAGCGCGAACGCGCCGGATTCGGTTTCATTCAGCTGTTCGCGGTCGTATATTTAGAGTAAACGGCGTAATTACGACGCTTTCAACCCGCTGGGTGTTGTGATAACAATTGCAATATCATTAGAAATTGCAAAATTGAAATTCAAAACTTTAGTTTTTGCAGTTGAATTTTAAACTCGTTAGTTTCAATTTCCGCCGGTAGATGTCGCTGCTAGGCGGGTAAAATTCAAAATTACCTTGAAAGTTGACATTTTCAAATTAAATTATCAAATTTAGCGTTGTACGTGGCCGAAAAGGTATTTTTACGCTGGAGAACAGTTAACTGGATGCTTCTTGATCCTGGAGCGCTCGGGGAACGCCTTCGAAGCTAAGTAGCAGGCGGCAAACGCTGATTAATTCGTTATTTTGACGTGCGGCTTGTAAACGACTATTAGCAGGCTGAGAGAGCGGCTTGTAGGGCGACATGCGACACATATGAATCGTTGCAGGAACGTGTACGACGCTCCTTGGAGCCTTAATGACCGTCGGTGATGGCATATTAGTGGCGCACACATGTGTCACTGAATTATTTCAGTCATTTACTCCTTCCTTCAAGCCCACATTAAAGAACCAACGAGAACGCTAAGCCAGAACAATTGCTTTTGACAATGAAACAACAAAATGCCAAGTTTTCAGAAAGACTACTCAAAAGCAAGTTTTCCTCCAAGTACACTTCACAAAGTACTGGTTAATTTGGAGCACCCTGTATGACAGCGCATAAATTTCATGTTTCCCGTGTCAATTATCACTTGGGAGCGATTCCCTTCATGCTGGAAGCATTTCTTCGCAGTTACAAATCGCTTAACTTCTTGAGTTCTTCTTTAAGCCAACGATGAAGAACTCACAAAATCGACAAGGTGCGATGCTAGAAAGTGGAATGAGAGAAGTGTCTTCCAGACATGAGTTCCCAAAAGATGACGTGTCATTAATAACTGTTGTAAGTCAACTTCATGTACAACTGCAACCAACAACGAACACATTCCCTCAGGCAGCAAATACTCTATTTGTTCGTTGTAATCCCGATGTTAAGCTTGAAAATCCTGCATGTCAAGCGTTAAACTATGCAGGATAATAATTCATTTGTTTCCATATTTCGTATTTTAAATGACAAGGTACAAAAATTTGAAGGTAGATGTCGCCACTTCAAAT
>JARJDZ010002045.1:0-26607 GCA_030264555.1 Aleochara sp. GC000083 | reverse complement strand
TTCCACTTGTAGAAAAATGTACATCACTGATTTGACAAGTGAAAAATATTCAATTTTTGTCACTGAAAACACGCATAGAAAATGCAACATTATACGCTCCAGTAAGATAAAATAAATTAATTAATCACTACAGGTTTAAAAAATGTATTTGAAATTAAGTTGATAAATAACGAGATATTTTAAAAACGATTTAAATTTTAGATTTTTTTGCTATTTTTGGTAGATCTCAAATTTTATTATATTTACTCAGAAAAATATAAGAATATCACACAAAAGAGATGAACCAAAACTATGTTTTTTAATGTTTCAATAAACCATTCCAAAAATGGAGAAAATTCTAGAATTAATTTCATGTATCATATATGATATATGGTTGATGTATGACGAAATTATCAGTAGGATAATTATTAGTAGCTACTAATATCAAACAGGCATATTTTCATGATATCCTTTAAAAATAATTGAATTGAAAAAGAGCAAAAAATAGATTCACTAATAATTTCATTCATACAATTTTTCAATCAATTAATATTTCATTACATAATTTTGCAAATATTTCGTGTTAAGATTTCTGTTTATGAGGATATTTTTATTTAAATAATAGCCAAACTGGAAGAGTATAAAGACAAGTATTTTAACCATAAATTAATGATGATTTTCATTAAAACAAAAGTCAATAAAATCTTATTCTTATCCTTTCAATATTTAAGCTTTTACAGGAAGCTAGATTTTGACATTTCATTTTACCTTTTTCAATTATTTTATAGGAATATTATGCAAATACTCTTATTGATTATTGGGACCACTTCTTTTTCAAAATTTAGAGTCTCTTCTGATATTTGAGAATAATCCTTCTACATTGATGTTATCATAAGATCATAAGATTGAAATCTTGATTATGAACACATTCAATTTAAAACTTGAACAATTGCAACAGCAACAATATTTGAAAAACAGAAAAAAAATTATGAACAATGAAAAAAATCAGATTGAGGTGGAAAATTTCATCATAAATTAATGATAAATTTCATTGGACTGAAACAATGAAATAATAAGTAGACAAAAAAAGAATGATTTAATGAAAGTAATTGTCTTTAAAAATGAAGCTAGAAATCTTAACCCTTTTATTATTTTGCAATTATTTTCCAAGAATATTTTGTAAATAAGATATTACAGATTGGTATCACTTTTAGCAGATAATATCTTCTCTCTTTCGAATGGGATATTCAATTTTAAAAAGTAAGTTTGGTACATATCTTTCTTGTGTAATCTTCTTTTCTTTTTCTGAAAATTATTATTAAATTAAACTCCTTGCAAAAATTCAACACCACAGAAGATAATAAGGAATAAGCACAATTATTGAAACAACATGTATAAACAGGAAATTTGAAGGAAATTTGAACTAACAGCAAAAATTGAAAAAAGAAAACATCAAAACCAGAAGGAAAATAAATAAATATGCACTGGTCTCAAGTGGATACGACATATAAATATGTTCGTTCGGTTGGGGTTATATCCTTAAATGTTAAGTGAAAATATCGCAGCAACATGTTCGCTGCCTGCAAGGACGTCAGTGGGGAATTTATTGCCTTTCTTGCATTCGTACCCGTATTACCTTGGGCATGCTTGTGGCGTACATCAACAAATCGTAGTTTACCCGAGCTTTTCCTCCAACAGCAACAACTGGAGCAACAACTCAATCGTCACCCGCCTCTGGCCTTCTTAACCGGGAAAAGCTGGTGGCTGCTGTTGGAAGCATCAGCTGCACTCGCAGGACGAAAGGCAGGAATTGCAAGTGATGCCCCAGCATTGGACCACTGGGACCCGACCGAACACCAGCCAGCCAGCCGTGATGTGATATGTTTAAGCCTTTTTCCTAAACGAAATGCAATGCAATATGTAAATTGCGAGTGCAACCATTGCTGTAACGTCTCCATCGAGAGAGGGGAAATTGTACAAAAAGGAAAGTGGGATTTTATCCTGCATCTAAGTAATGATATAGCAACGAGGATATCCAAAATAAATTTTTGTTTAGTTGGTGTTTTCAGATTCATTTTTGGATACCTAATGAAGACATTTTTTTTTCATTATCTTCAGGAAGGTTGATAGATTTTTCAAGTTTCCTTAAAATTTCAACGAAGATTAACGATTTACTGTTTGATAACAAAAGAATCAGAAAATTGTCCTTCAAGGGGTTCAGAAAAGTCAAAGAAAATAATACTA
The DNA here is from genome assembly GCA_030264555.1 of Aleochara sp. GC000083. Classification (NCBI taxonomy): domain Eukaryota; kingdom Metazoa; phylum Arthropoda; class Insecta; order Coleoptera; family Staphylinidae; genus Aleochara; species Aleochara sp. GC000083. Next base: position 24,384 of record JARJDZ010002045.1, on the reverse strand, counting down.
AATCATAGAATGGTTTTAGCAAGTTCGATGAGGATCCTTTTTACAAAAAATTCTTGAATATCAAGCTTCGATTTCATAAATGCAGATTTGCAGATTTCATTTATAAGTAGAATTTGTGATGATTTCTTTGTAACATTTCTGGATTATTTGACTCTTTGAAATAGGCTCGATTTCGTAGAGAGTTTACTTGGCCATAAAAGCTTTACAGCCTCTTGAAATGCAAATAGCTTTCTAACCTGCAATTTTCTGCAATTGCAGAAATATAAATGCATCTATGATGTAGTTCTATTACCAAGAAAGAAATAACACAGATCTTTCACAGATACTTATATCATGTTAGTGTTTACATCTCATTTTATATGACTTCCTAAATCAGAAACAAAATCGAATAAAGAGAATCCATAAAAATAATACATGGTTGTGGTCTTTTATAACAAAAGTTACAATTTTACTGTGAATACCATTTTTTCGTTCCTATTTTATTTTGTTGGAGAATATATTTCAAATAACACTCAGAAGATACCAAAAAAATTCCAAAATTTGGTAGAAGCCTAATTCAAATTAAACAAAGAAACCTTCGGTAAATGTTTCAATATCTAAATCCTTAAAATTCTAACCTGTTATAAATGCATGTTAGCTGTAGGTTATTATTTTAACTTTACTATAATAAGTTAATTTTAAGAAACGTGCTTCCTTGTAAATCCCATATCAATATCATAAACTACAACTTCGACATTCTCTATTATTAGATATCCTCGTAATACTCTTCATATAATAGTAACTATAATATTTTACTACATTTATCAGTAATAAACTGAGTAATTAAATGGGTGATAAACTATGAAACAGGGTTTTGCTATATGGTTCTTGTTTAAAATGACCAAAGTTTATAACTTTCCACGTTTCTACTGCAAAGGTCCTTACATTTTCATCTAACTCCAAGTTATTAAGTAAGTTACTTAATATAATTAAATAATAGACTTTTCTTGGAATATGAATGTTTATGTATTTGTAAACTAGTTTTGTCACGAAAAGCAACAATAAAGTAAAATAGATGATTTTCATGCAATCTGATATTTATTTATCTGTTAATTTATTGTGTAATATTTAAAAGTTAAATTCTATCTGGTATAACATTTGCTATATTTGAATTCTTTTGTTTTCAAATATGACCAAGAATCCTTGCAGAGTTTTAAAGAAATTTTTGAGAAAATTATAGTTTTTTGAGTTTTCTGAGTGATTTAAAATGATAATTAAAAATTGTCCTAGGTTAAATTTTACAAGAGATTACCAAAGGCTATCTATAAAAATCAGGAATCACATATAAGATTTTTTAATGTAAAGATCAGTATCAATAAAAACTTCCCTTTTGGATAAAAATTGTTAATGATAACTTTGTTGAAAGAAACTTTTGAACAATCTTTCAAAGACTTAAAAACTGATGAAATTCTGGCATGAAATAAAAAATTTAGAGTGATATTTACATGAAAAACAGAATAATTAGAAAATTTGCAATTTTGCCAAAACCAGGTTATTGAAATCACTTTTTGACGCCAAAAATTCGTCGAGGAAGGAAGTAGAATTGAAAATGGCTAATAAAATTTTTATATCCCAATGTTAATGCCCACAATATCTATTCTAACCCACATTCCACGCCAAGGCATAAAAAATCGCATGTTTGTTGGACCAACAGATAAGTGCACACTATTCGCATATGTGTGAGTGTATTGGAGAGGAAAAAAAGGAAAATATTCTCGTGCGTAAAAACTCAATTTTATGATCGACGAACGGGGGCATTTTCAGTAGCAGCACGAGCCGGATTACTCTTAAAACGGTAATGGCCAATCGCCAATAAATAACCTCGTTGCCGCTCTACGTTGATTAAATATACGTAAATCTGTATTATTAACAAAATTTAATGGCCGACCCTTCATAAAATCCACTCTCTAACGATGCAATTCTTCGTTAGAAAAAAATGTTTATTAATGTTGACATACAAAAAAAAAACAGATGCAATTTTTCAACTGATTAGAAAATCCAAATTTTCTATAATTCACTGATTTGCAAATTTCCAAAAACCAATTTTAAATAGAATTAGTATTTTTTAAATATTTCCTTTTTATAATTTGGAATTCTTTTGATTTTTGACTTTTGATATCATATGAATAAATTTAAACCTTCAATTATCGTTTAACAATTCCAATTTAAAATTTGAAATTTATTCAATAATAAGAGAAAACTTTATGAAAAAATAATTTGCAAAAAAAAGTGTGAAGTGGAAAATTTCACAGCTAATAATTTCCACTAGTTGAGAGATTATGACAGAGTTGTTAAACTTATCAACTGATTTGATTTATCTTTTCAACTTCAACTCCCAAGTTTGTAATCTGATACGAGAACTAATCTACGAACAGAATAAATGAAATATCAAGTTAAGAATTGTCGACTTCCTAACTTTCCGCTATCAGGTTCGTTTCCGGAGTGCTGAAATAAAGTCAAAAATGTTGATTGAAATCCATACAACATAAAAACATTATTATTTCGAAAAATTATTTCCTAAAGTTCAGTACCAACAAATTTTGACAAAAAAAATCACACCTTGAATTAATCACAATTATGATCGATTAACACTCGGTGTAAATCGAATATGTATTCGTACCTCCGGTTGTTTGTGTATGTCGAATGTAACGTCATGCCTTAGCAATAACTTTCATGTCGAAGTGGTGGAAAAACTTGGAAAGTTATTGCGAAGTGTTGGCTTGCACAGTTGAAGACGGTCTTCGAATCTGCTGCTGTGCGTTTGGTAGGAGGCTTAAAACTTTTATGTGTTTTTCGTTTTCATTTTTTCACGTCGTTTTCGTGCAGGTCTTCAAAGCGACTTATCTCCGGATAGCGGCCGAAGATATTCGAGGGTTTTTATCAGTTTTATTGCTGAATTTCGATTACTTCCTAGTCCTTCCTCAAAACAGAGGCGGGATTTATGTTTTGCATACGACTACGGCCGGTTTTTTTGTTGGCACTCGTTCAACCTGATTGCACATAAACTATGCAAATTCTTGCAATTCTCGAATAAATTGAAGCTTTGAGATGTGTATTTCCAGGAAAGGTATTCAATTTCTGGAGTGGATGTAAATAAATAATGTGGAAATGCTGATTCTAAATTTTTAAAGATAAATACTTTTCATAATTATTTTTTTGTAATATTTGTTGAAAATATGATTAAATATGAGTGTAAAAAGTATCAGTAAATTAAAAGATAAAGAAATGTAATTAATTTGATACTTGATATCAAAAGTTTTGTGATCAATCTATCTTCCAATCATATCTTATCAATTTTTCTTAAATCTTTGTTTGTTAGATTGATATTGGTAAAATAATTAAAAAATTTGCAATATGATCCATCTAAATCTTTAGATTTGTATTAATAATTTTGATCTAAAGGTCATCAAAATCTTCTTTTCCATCAATAATTTCCGGTTCAAATCTTTACTAGAGATAAATAATTCTCCAAGTCTTCAGCCAATTATTAAGTTGATTCAAAGGGCTACTCTCTTAAACAACCAAGATTTTCGAAATTAAATGATATGCAGGAAGAAATATATCTTCATAAATGGAAAAATCGAAAAATTGATACGAAAAGTGAAGAGAGTTGTCTACAATTGAATCCCAATTGGAAAGGTTTTGGATAGTGATCACAAAGGATGAAAAATATTATTTAAGAACCTTATCATCGTATTATCAGATTAGCATCATATCTAATGGTTACCTAGCAACAAGCAAGGACGAACAAATTCAATTTCAGGACTGATACTGATAAGGAATGCAAAGAATGATGCCTTTCTTCTGAAAAGGATGAATTATTTCAACAAACAGCTTAAAATAAGAATTTCTGGATCAACAACTCTTTGCAGAAAATATAAATTGGTACAAATTGAAAAACCGCCGACTTATAAGAAAACTGTGGAAATTTGCCTATATTTCAGTCTCTAAAAAATTAATTTTAAGTTGTGAAAGAAGAATAATAAAATGATTCCAGATGATTTCCAAAAATAAATCTCAAGTCTTTCATACTATAAGTAGAAAATTAAATTAAAAATTTGCAAGGACGAAGATTTTCAAAGAAGGATGCACTTCAGCGATTTTAACTGACTAAAATTTTAAGTACATCCTTGATTAATCCTTAATCCAAACAGGAAAACAAAACATATTTACGACCATAGTAAACTACCATCGAGAACTTCAATAAATGAGCAGAAGGATTAGCCCGTAATTTAGCTGACACATGATAACCTATCAATATTTTACGATGCGCAATTTAACAGCCTCGTAACTCTGGATGCCTAATTTCAGTCGATCGTCTGCCCGAGTATGCAAATGAGGAAATTATTGCGCGAATTACTTTGAGCCCATAATAATAATAATAGTAATGACGATGATGATGATGCACGAATGTGACGTATCTGCGCTCAATCCATGATGGCACCTCGTGAATAATACATTTTCCATTGAAGTCCGTCGAAGTGCTCCTAAATGAAATCACTTGTGGCCTCAAGGAATGCGTTAGATGATATGCGTCGAAGCGAGCCGGGAAAAAATGATACCTTTCCCATGTCTTCCCATACATCTACACCTACCTAACCTCTTTTTGGGTCTCTCCTCATGCATCCGCAACAACGTTATTCCCTTTATTCCCGTGACTCAAATACCTTCTCTTCGACGAACAGACACGTCCTCCTCGAGAGCACGTATTCCTCCACCACCACAACCACTTGCGGGGGTGGTAGTGTGATGGGGTTTGGGATGGCTGAACCACCAAGTGAATTATTATCGAATTCAAGAAGCGATAAATAAAAGCCCGCCACAGATCGTACATTACTTTGGTTGCTTTTTTGCTTTCTTGCCCCTTTTTGGGTTGAAAAAGCTCCAGAGAACCTATAGAGCCACTAGTTTTGTTACTTGGAGGAAACCTTGAACCATTAGGTTCAGTCAGCTTTTAATTTGTTTTTTTTAATACTAATTTGTTGCAAAATTCTTACATGAATTGAGGAGGTTTTGAGATATCAAATGGAATGATTACAGTGTGAGAGAGTTAGTCAGGTGGATAGACGATAAGAGAAATCATATATGATAAGGGTTTCATGGGGTTTCACGAAAGGGTTGGGTTAATGCGCATTGTTGCGAGGTTAGGTTACAATGCATTTCCATTCGGTTGTTGATGCTTGCAAATCGCATGCAAATACGGATTCAATGTTGGTTTATCTATTGGATGTCAATTAGTGGTCATGAATTATTTAAAAATTAAGCTGGTCCTCACATTTCCCAAGAGATAGAATTTCCAGAAGGAAGTTTCTGAGATTAGTTCATCAATTAAACAATAAAAACTCATTTGAAGGTCTAAAAGATATCTTCTATCAAATATCTTTCTGAAATTGCTGGCCAAGAAATTTTTAGAAATCAATCTGGTGTAAACATTTTTGCAAAAATAATGCCGAAAATTGAGCTTCTGATTTGGATCCTTATTAACAAAAAAGAAGAGAAAAAACATTTGAAAATTTTAGGTGTCTTTCAATTTTTCAAGAGATATAATTTTCAAAAGGTAGTTTCTGATTGATAAGGCTATAATTAACAAAAACAGAAAATTCATTTGAAAGTCTTTAAGATGTTTTTCAAGGCAACAAAGGTAAACGTGAATTCAAAATGGGTTTTTCAACTAGGTCTCAATTAATGGTTTTGGAATATTTCAAAATTAAGCAGCTGCTCACATTTCCCAAGAAATAGAATTTCCAGAAGGTTCTGATTTTAGTTCATCAACTAAACAATGAAAACTCATTTGAAGGTCTAAATGATATCTTTTATCAAATATCGTTTTGAAATTACTGACCAAGAAATCTTTAGAAATTAATCTGGTGTAAACATTTTAGAAGAGAAAATTCTGAAAACAGATCTGCTGATTTTATATCCTTATTAACAAAAAAAGAGAAAAAATATTTGAAAGTTTTGGGTATCTTTCAATTTAATCAAAAGGTATAATAAAAATGTATTCAATTCAAGTTTATCAACTGTGTTTCAATTACTGATCATGAATTATTTGAACACTAAGTTGGTATTCATATTTTCAAAGAGATATAATTTCCTAAAACTAAACAATTAAATTTATTTGAAGATCTGAAAAATCCTTTTCTATCAAATATCTTTCCATCAAAAAAAGGCCATGAAAATTTAGAAATTAAGCGAGTGTTACATTTTCAAAGAGATAATACTGAAGAGAAAACTTCTGTTTTGTAGTCTTATGAAATAAAAAAGGAAACCTCAATTGAAAATCTTAAAGCTGTCTTTTAATGGAAGAAAGATAAAAATCTATTGAAACCAAGTTTATCAATTGACTTTCAATAACCACTCACTAAAAGTTTGAAAATTAAGTTTGTGGTCAAATTTCCAGAGATATATTTTTCAAGAAACCAAGTTTTATAGGCTTATTAATTAAACAATGAAAATTCATTTGAAGATATTTAAGATGTTTTTCTAACAATTATTTTTCTGTTAATTACTGGTCATGAAATATTTCAGAAATATTCCGATTCTCATATTTTCTAAAATATATAATTTCCAAAAGATAGCTTCTGATTTTGTAGCCTTATCAATTAAAACAGAAAACTCATTTGAAAGTCTTTAAGAAGTTTTTCAATGCAATAAAAGTAAAAAATGAATTCAAAATGGGTTTTTCAACTGGGTCTCAATTAATGCTTTTGAAATATTTCAAAATTAAGCTGATACTCATATTTCCAAAAGGAAGCCTTAGTTTCTGTAGCCTTATCAACTCGTTTTAATGTCCTATATACAAAAAATATAGGTATAACTTGGTTTAAAATTCTGCAAGATGGAATCCAACCTCAAATTCGCATTGATTTTCATTTCGGCCTGAATCCATCCGGAAAATACGTCAAAGTTATATCCGACGCAAGAGAGAATGGATGGGCGCAACGCATCCAAACGTAATAGGATGAAAGACGTCTAAGAAGTTGTTGATAACTTGTCGGAAAAATATGATTACGTGCTAGAATGCCGCTTCGCCTGTTCTCGAAGCTTCTGTGTCTGCTGCTCCTGCTTCTGCAGCTTTCCTTCAGGACGCGCGTTTTTTTTTGCTGGGCCGCGTTGGAGTGAAAAGGCCGCGCGCTTTTTAAGCACCAGCCGCTGCTTTTCTTTAATAATAATCGCTTCATTTATCATCGCGCAAATTCATCTCTCGGTGCGCGCGCTCAACGTCAATACGAACTTCTTCCTCAGACACCCCCGCGGAAAAGATTTCAATCAAGTGCGAGTGGATGGCGAAGGCGCGACTATTATTTTAGAAGATGCTGGTATATGATGAGGGAATTGCGAGTGGATTGGGTGCGAAAAATGGGCGGCTGCAAAGTGAAAGAGAAGCGGATAATAATCCTTCGACATTATTCATTCGCTTCCATTTTTCTCGCACCGTTGTTAAGGCAAACTAATTTTCAAGCGGGGAGTAACCGCAAAGAGGATGGATGAGGAATGAATAATGTGAAATCAAGTTCCGAGGAGGAATTTTGAAGGTTTATTTTATGAGTGTCGACTATATTTTAAGAAAGATGTTTAAGGAAGATGCGATTTCATATTTTCGGTTTAAAGTTGTTATCTAATGATCAAAAACTTGATTTTGTAGAAAATACAGAACTGAAACTAAGAATGAACCAAGAATGTTTTATGATACTTAGATCTCAATAGAAAATAAAATAAAATTCAGAAGACTTAGAAATTGTTCAATATTTATATATATTACAAAACCATTACGAATCACTACTGAAGATGATAACAGGAAAATCTATTGCAATTATTAACAAAATTTTTTGGATATCTTCAGCAATAATCAAGACCTGAATCTTGATCAAAATTACAAATAGTGTCAGTAGAAGAAATACGCAGGTTTTAGAACAATAGGGCGTCAATAATGTGAAATCAAGTTTCAAAAGATTAAGAGCTCTTTTGTAGATTTTATATTTTTGGTTCAAAAGTTGTTATCTAATGATCAAAAGCTTGATCTTAAAGAAAAAAAAAACAGAACCCAAACTCAATACAAGTACAAGATTAAGAATGTTTGTTATGGTACTAGAATTTTATTAAAAAATGAAATGAAATTTGGAAAACTTTAACTTATTCAATATCCAAATTTATAGATTTATTGATAGGAAATCGAAAAGAACCATAAACGAATTGAATGATGCATAACATTTCGACAAATCTAATCTTGATGTAGAACCGGCCTATTTCTTCTATTATGATATTCCAACATAAAGAAAGAGGGTGCTGACGTGTACCGTAATCTAGAACCGGCATATTTCTTCTACAACCTCCCGGATCAAAACCAAGACTTTGGCATGGATCTAGTATTGCAAATCACCTCTGAAGATGATACCTGATCAACTTTTACTGAAGCTAACAAAAAGGTTTCCTCTAAAATCACGCCAAAACCAAAAAGTGCATTCCGCCTTCTTAGACCCAAAACCTTCCTTCCTCGCGCTGAATTCAGCTGCACGTGGATTTGCGCACGATTGTGGCAAGAAACCATGGTGCGTAGGTGGCAGTTATTTTTTGCCGGGCTCTCTCCGTGCCGCTATCGATCCATGTGGAAGCGGCGAACCCGCCACCAAACGGAACAGCAGAGCTGGTGGCGGCGGCGGCAACAGCAGCCTCTGCAAAACAAGTGAAACGCCAAATATATTGGCACATGTGCGCGCACAAGAGACGGCAATCTTGCGTTACCCGGCAACTCTCGAGTGCGCACCTTTGCTCCGGTTGGCAACATGGAATGAAAGCTGCTTCTTCTTCAGTCCCGACTTTAGTCCCAAGTCCGCCGACTTTCAATGATGATTTTCAATACCGAATTGCAATCAGTTCACGAATTTCAATGCGGACAACTCTCTCCATTTGCGGAAAAAATCGAAAACAATAGTGTGGGAAAACAGTCTGAAGAGTAGAAGATGAGAGCTTCAAGGACGATGAGGAGAGTTGAAGGAGCAAGAAGGCGAATGGCGTCACAGGATGTGAACCAGGACTCGACTCGGCTACTCCCGGGATAGATGCTACAGGTTAATTTCGTAAGCTGTGACAAAACAACAAGCAGGAACAATCCCAAATGAAAACCGAGCCGGAGAGATCTATGAAGATATCGTCGTAAATTTGTCGCTCCCTAAAAGGAAATGATATGATTTGTTCGTTTAGTTGGAAGTAATGCCGAAAGGAGTGGTGGCGAAGAAAGAATGGAGGAAGCTCTGGATGCTATCTTAATTTGACATCTAATTTGGCGTACTTTAATTAAATCTTCTTCTGAGATGCTTGGAAAAAACTGTAAAAATTACAATTTTTTTCTGAATTTTTCTAACATATCTACGATGGGCAAAATTTGTGTAGAAAAATATGAATGGTAGAAAGAATGACAGGCCAAAAAGGGAGCAAGGAAATCGGGAGTCCACAAAAATAGATCTATGCGAAAACGATTCTGGCTCGTAAATTATCGTAAAAGCCTCTATAGTTGTCAATACTTTAGTGTGATGATTTATGCCCCTGAAGAACTGAATGCTAGCTACAGTTTCACAGGACTGGATTTTTGTTTTTCTTCATGGACAAACTCCAGAGAATAAGGAAATATATCAGTATTCTTTATGATATAACTTAAATATTATTTTCAGTGAACCGGAAATTATATTCGATTCTGGGAAGTTCCCAATTAGATACAAAATCTTCTGAAGCAAAAAACAGACTATTGTAATGATAAAATTAATTTTGCATTTCAGTCACTAGAAAAAATGCTCTTTGAAATTTTTCTGATAATATTCGTTTTTGGAGAAACTATCAAAAATATACCATTTAAAATTTATGGTATTATAGGCTCTGTTTGAATGGAATTCAAAGAAGTATTATCTATCAGAGAAACAATGGAATTAAATTCTTTTATCGACTTTTTATCCCATTTTATAGGAGAAAAATCCAGGCCCATTATTAATTGGCATTGTTTCAATTTGTAAACTCACAGTGTGAATGTGAAATCCGATTGAAAGTCCAGTAAATCAAACAATTCCGCTTTGGTCATTCGTCATTATGGGTGCAGAGAAACGGTGCAGGTTGAATAAAGCAATTCATTTTCTATCAAATGGAAAATATGCCGTACATGACCGGAAACCGGAGGACGCTCGTTAATCAGATTCGCTCGTTAGTCGTAAGTCGACCATTTGTTAACCTTACAATAGGTAATTTCAATAACCAATCATATGAACTAAACTTTTTGGCAGATGACAACAAAATGTGAGAATCATTTTGGAGATATAAAAGAAATTGATTTGTGGATCCTTAGAAAAAAAAAAGAAAACAGAAATCATCGGTGGATTTACTATCCTGAAATTCTGGACTTAAGTTTTCAAATTTCAGGATAATATTCAGCCTTAATTACAAACGAAATAACATAAAAAAATTGTTAAAAAAAATTCGTGACTTAATCCTTTGTAATTCTGCAATTGGAATGACTCCAAAATTACAAAAATAATCTCCCAATGCAAAAACGTGATACAAAACGAAAGGTATACGTTCAGTAATACTCCCTAATGAGCAAACAACTTGGATGCCAAATCACAAACAGAAACATATCGCATTCGCGCAGAATTTGCATGTGTATGACGTTTCGCTGAAAGTTCGTCCTCCGCCGCATGCGAAATCGATATTTTCACGTTGATTTCGGTTCATTTGCGAATTCGGTGCTTTGCACCGAGTACACCAAACATATTGGTGGTACAAATTCAATGCTTTGGGCCATTCTGGCGACTTCACTTCATGCACGTCCATCCACATCCGCCACGCGAAATGCAAATCGCAATCACAATCCGAAACCGAACCGGGCCAGAACCGGCGTATTGGGACTCATGGATCCAGGGTGGTTGAACAACCGAATGTGTTACGTTATACATTAATCGTGGTCGTCGTCGACGTATTATTGGCCATTGAATGGAATGTATTCTCAACGGCGAAGTGCGCATTGTTATCGTACATCTGTCACATGTGTCAATTGCCAATTGTCCTGTTACGAGTCGGTAATGAATTATGTCTGGCTATCTATTTGCATATGGAATAATTCATATATGGTACTCGAAAGTACTCGAGCAATGAATACAAATTTGCATTGCGATTTTTATTCGTCGTTGTGGTTCAAGATGATTTCAATTAGTTGATAAGTAATCGAAAGTTGTGATTGATTTCATATCAAAAATGGATTCATTTTTAATATTCATTTCAAGGATAAGATATCAAAAAGTAAAATGGTTCCTTTTGATTAGTTGTTAATCCAAGGATAACAAAATTCGTAATTTTTTTAAACTTCAAAATAATATGTAAGTATCTTAAAATTATCCTTGGAAAATTTTCATTAAAGGATAAGTTTTGAATTAAATTTTAATTTTTATTAATTTTGCTATTTATAATAAAGCATTCAAGCATAAAGCATGCAAATAAATTGTTTTTAATAGTTTTTTCCACTTTGGAAAGTTTTACATTGCGAAGGTGTTCAAATTTTTAATCTTCGATTTTTCACAATTTCCTTCTGATTGATTATGAATTCAAAGATAGATATTTTTCAAAACCTCCAAAACATGCACATATTTTTTTCAGAAACTACAAAATTTTCAAATACCTTATAATTATCCTTCAAAATTTTTCATTACAGGATAAATTTGAAATTGGAATATCCATCTTACAATTGGAAAAAAATGGGAATTTTATTAATTTTCCCTATTTAGAATAAAGCAATCTTGTAAAAACTTGGTTCATTTAAATTGTCATACTATTTCTAACAATTTTTCAACTTTGAACAATTTTACATTAAAATATAAATAAGGTTTTCCAATGTTTAATCCTCCATTTAAGTTTATGATCTCGGAATGTAAAATTTTCGCAATTTCCTTTTTATCAGTGGTGAATTCAAGAATAGTAATATTTATATTTCTCAAGAGATCTACAATGTGCAAATATCTTATAATTACTTTAAGAAAATTTCTAAAGAATTCACTGATTTTTTTGACAGAATTCCTAAATTTTAAAATGAATTTTATTATCTCATAATTATTAATTTCAATCATTTTCCCTATTTTTAGTAAAGCAGCAAATAAACATCTTCTAAATAATTGTTGTTATAGCTAAATAATTGCTATCTCTTTAATAGTTTTTCTAATTTAAAAAATTCTACATAAATATTTTAAATTCGGTTGAATTCAAGTTTCATTTAACTTTAGGATCTCAAAATGTCTATGTTTTTTCAAAAGCTCAGAAATATGCAAATTTCTTAAATTTATCCTGAGAAATTTGTTAATAAAGGATTTATTTTTTTATCTAGCTTTAAAAAATGTTCTAGAACATTTTATATTATTGAAAACAATAGGTAAATTATTATTTTCATAGTTTAGTAAACCAACTGAATATCCTGTAAATCCTGAATAACACTGTTAAATAATCGCCATATTTTTAATATTTTTGTCCACACTGAAAAATATTTCATTGAGAAATTAAGAGGTTCTATAAAGATATTGATTTAATGTCAAAATTAGTAGATCTTCTTGGGAATCTTTTAATTGAAATCCTTCTGATCCTGAAGGATAATTTCCTGGCCAAATTAAAACTGAAAAATCAGATATTGGAAATACTAAAATCAGATGATATTTCACCATGATATTGAACTCGTGATTGAAGATAAAAGATATCCTTTAATTAAAAATTAATTTAAATTAAAAATTCAATTTGCTATCCTACTAAATTTTCATTTCCCTAAAACCAATCATGTAAATTTCCCAACCATTGCACTATGCATACAAATATACGAAAGCAACAATTCCTAATTAAAAAATTAAAATTGTAAAGCAATCTTGGAGCTGTTATTTTGCGCGCGATTTCAAGAGCAGCTAATTAATCTCCTAATGAAAAACTAACCAAGAGAGAGAGTGGCAGATGGCGATCCTTGCTTGCTTGCTGCTGCTGCCGAGCAAGGATGGCGAAATAATTTCGAATGCGTGATATTCAGTCCGGCATTCTCCGGAATGAAATAAGAGGATAAAGGGGATAAACAGGAGAGGACGGAAAGGCGCGACTAACGAAGGATAAATACGCGCGCGCCAGGCACGAGCTGCACGTCTTCCTTCAGGACGAAGCGTACAAAAGCGCCCCCTACAACCGCCATAAAGCGCATTAAGTGCGCGCGTAGTTGCCAAGTGTTAACTAACACGAAACGTATTCATGAACACGTTTGCTTCGATGCGAAATTTCCAGCAAGTTGCTTGCTTGCTTGCTGCTTTGTACAACTGCGTTTCACTTTTGTTTACTACGCGCCTATATTTCGCAAGGATGTTTTGCATTCCGCCATTTTGGCGCTTCGTCTCGGCCGGCTGCTGCCGACTTTCGCAGGATGCATATTCTTCGTGTTCGGTTTGAATTCATTTAAATAAATGTGCGAACGCATCGAGTTCGTCGTTTCTACAATGTTGTTGGAATATATTTTACTCTGGCTGGCAATTTGCACTTATTTACAAACTTAATTGTGTGCCAAGTTTTTTGCTGCGAGTAGTCAAGTCGAGAGCAATTATTTTTCAGGGGTTTGCAACGCTGTAAAATCAGCCAAACGAGATAGTTGTAAATTTTATTTTAGTTGCAAAAAAAGTTTGGGATATTTGACCAGTAACTTTTTATTAATCCGAATGAATTCGCAATTGAATTCGCAAATCCAGAAAGCTCATTTTTTGAGTGTTAAAGTTTAAGCTGACTTTTATCACATAATAAAAAGTTCGTATGGTAATATAATTTTAGTAGTTTTTAATTATAAAAGGCAGATTTTTCCTCATTGACTTTATTGTAATTAATATGTGCATAGAAAGCTTCAAAAAGTGCAGCCCAATTTAAATTGCAATAAATAATAAAAATTATGTTGATATAAAACTTCAAAGTCATGAGTAGTTTATTTAAACAGGAATTTCATCTGGAAAATTGTAAATCAAAAATAGTTTTTAACTTGAAATTTGTTAGTGCAGCAAGAGATCAAAGAAAATGGAAATGTTTAATTTGTTTTATTACCATAAAATTAGTTTATGGCATTGGTAATTTATGTACCTGCTAATTTTAAGTCAAAGACTAAAAAATATTTAATAGGAAATTTAGAAATCTTGGGAATATTTTCATTAATATGAATTCAATAAAATTGTTAATTAATCTTTGGAATTCTAAACCATAAAACTGATGTTTTTTTATAAATTTGTGGACCAAGTTTTTGGTGTATAATGTAAAATTTTAATATTATGCAAATTTTCAATTTCAATAATTTTTTGTTCTGCTCGTTTTTATTATTTTTTTGTTAGTCCAGATATAACAGCAAAGTTATAATCATTGTTAAATAGTCGCCATATTTATTAATAATTTATCATCAATGAAAATTATTTAATTGAAAAATTACAGGGTCTTTTTGAAGACTTTAATGGAAATTTTAATATTATGCAAATTTTCAATTTCGATATTGAAATTTTTTCTTCTGTTCGTTTTTTTTTTTATTTTTTTGTTAGTCCAGATGAAAAGCCAATAATTTTCAAATAAGATTTTGAAATATTATTATATATCGAGAAAGTTAGAAAACAAGCAAATAAAATAATGATATAAAAATTTTGGTATCATAAAGAAGTTTAAATAATCGCGCAAAATTACAGATTTCCTTTTGTTCATTTCAAGGAAAACTCGATGAACAAATCAAACAAGTAACCACACTATTTCTATAAAAATTCTCTAGAGTAAACATTCAAATATTTACTTTAAAAATTATATGACACCAGCAACAAAATCTTTTACTAAGTCGACCAAATGCTCGAATATCACGAACCTATTTATATTAAAAAGCTTTGCTATAGCAATATTGGTACGTTTTAAAGGTGTTAAACAATTACACGTCCCTGCAGGACGAGAAATTCCTGCCCAGGATAAAAAGGCAACAAGTGGTTCTTCTATTAAAAACGTAAATCATTTAATTTCATGACACTTTCACACTCGGATTAGTGCGCTTTCACTGGAACGATTTCCCGGGTAAAATATATGGTATATAAGAAAACTTACCAAGTGTTTCACTTGCGTGGTCACTTCTCAGCAATTCTGCAAAAAGGAAACAAAAAAAATAATAAAGCTGAATAAGACAACAAAATAACTATAAATTTTCCGTTTGAATTGGGGGTGGTTAAAAGATTTGGAAAATAAGCGGAAGCAATGTTTGCGCATTTCCCCGCAGTTTGCAAGTGCATCTCGAGATTTTCCGCTCTATTTATTTCAAATATTCAGCCAACTGGCTGAGAATTTCAATAATGCGCATGACTTCAATTCCGCATTCGCCATTCAAGCATTCAGCCATTGATATTCCGTTTTCTTTTTCATCGTGTCGTGGAGTTATTGCTGGAGTTTCACAAACAAATTTTTGCATATTTCATTGCCGATTTCAGTAACGTTTGTTGGAGTGAAATTGAATGTATTTTTTTCTTGTTTCAGGTGTGTATCATTGCAGAACGATAGTGAAATTATTACAACTTTGTGGTGGATGAAATGAAAGGTTTGTAACTAACGAGGAAAAGAAAGATGCATGAAGGACAATCACGAAGATATTTGCACATGATTCTCATCTTTGCGTTTCGCTGTAGACATCGACCGACATGTTTGCATTGCAGCTCATTTCCTTTTTTCGGGACACATCGTTGCATGAGAATGCGACGAAGCAATGGAGTGTGAAATGCTTCTTCTTGTTGCAATCACGCCGTTGCATGATCTGCAAATGATGTGAATAACGGAGGAAAATGTGTCGAGAAAAACGATTTCTTGATCGAAACTGATGGAAATTTTTCGCAATTTGTTGGTTGGTAAAATAAACGAGTATTTGTTATTTCACAAAATTAACTGTTCGAATATTACTTTAAAATTAATGAAGATATTAATTATATTTCAGATGTTATTTCGTCATTTTATTGTGATGATTAACCAAAAAAATCATCAAAAATGTTATACAAAATTTCATTATGAAATTTCTATCTAATTTGTTGGTTATCACTACATTTTATCAACTCTGAAAAAATGAATAAAACTTAACAAAAACTACTGAGACTGATGATTTTTTTAAAATTAAGTTTACACCTTTTTCCAAAAGTAATTCAAAACGAATAAAATAGAATTCAGATTAGAAATTGTAATAGCAAACAACAAATATAGAGATTTGGTAAATATAATTAAGAAAGCATAAGTTTAATATCAGAAATGATTAAATGTATTTCAGATAAGTCAAACGTAATTGAGAATACATCGAATGAAATTCAGAAGAGTTCGTTTTTGATACGTAAATTATGTAAATAACATCAGAATATTGACATTATTAATACAGCAGTAATTAAATCAATTTCAATGGAATCTGAATTACATGTTATGCTTTCTGAATTTCAAATGACAATTTCTGAATTACATTTCATGATTGGGATTACTTTTATAGTATTCTTAATTAAAAGTGACATTTTCTAGATTGCAATTTACAGATTTGAAATTCATTTGATACTTTCTCAATTTCATTTCAAAATCAGAATTAAATTTTTTCTTTTCTGAAATTTAGTTGATGTTTTCTGAATTACAGCTGAAAAAGATATAGAATACTATTTCATTTTTGATTTGATAGCATGTAACTGACATCTTCAAATACAAAATTAAAATTTGTTTGAAATTTGGATCAATTATTTCTTATTAAGGACATCAGATTATTTTTCGGAATTGATTAATTAATATTGTTGTTGACATTTTACCTTTCGACTGTTGGCTTTTTGAATAAATTAATTTGTTCCAAACGAGATTTAACGCAAGTTTAACGCATAATTTCTGATTCAGTATTAAAGTTTAGTGATATGAACTTTATTTCTAATCACAATCTAATTAATTGTTTTGTGAGTGCAAATATAAACATAATAGCAAGGATGATAGATTAATGATATATTTATAAACTGAAGCTAAAGTTACAATGAAGAACTTCTTTAGATAACATCAAAAAGTTGGAGTAAATTAAATAAAGGTTAAACAACGCACGCCTAAAACACATTTGAATAGATACAATGATTGATGACTCGATAAACGTGAACGCTTTGTTGGATATATTATTAAGCTTATAAGAGTTAAACGTCATATGGCACAACCGGAAACACGCACAAGAAAGTGCTTTATAATCTCCATCAAAAACAAATCGCAATACTTCAAGCGTCATGTATAAAACTATGCATTTTACCTTACATCAAAGTTTTCCTTACAAATTTCCACCTGTAAATTCCACCATGAAACTATGAACAAACACGACCGATAATATTATTGGATTTACTAATAAATACTAAAATAAACAAAACTTTACTTAAACAACTTTAATTGAAAAAGTTCCAAACTTTGCAACTTAGTAAAATCACACAGTAGATTTCCCATTACTCCAAAATAGGATATTGCAAATTCGTACATTCAGCGTGTGAATGTGAAGTAAATAAATCTCAAGAAATTCGGGACTGGAAACACTTCAACATCAACAAATGCGTGTTGCGTGAGTGCAAAATTTCCCAAGTCACGGTGTTAATAACGTCTCAATTTGTTTTTCCCTTCAGCCACCTTCAGTCGGAAGGAAATACAGGAGACTTGGTCGTGCACGGTTACAAATGTCGGTTGGTTGCAGGGCAAAACCGGAAAAACGCTAAAATCGCGGAAGGCAGAGAGAAATGCGAAACGTCGACAACTCACTATGATTTAGACACCGAGAGCTGAAGTAATCTGACCTTAATGCACCATCGACTTAACGCGTATTTGTTGTTTTTCGTCCGGCGCGTTCGAAGAAGTAGAAACAAACCGGATGCTTGCACGGGTATACGTTTTTAATTAACCACCTCCTCGGTTGGTAATTGATTTCCACATACTCATTTACTTCCGGGTGGATTAAAAGGGAAAAAAAGCGGTGATTTGATTTATATGACTTTGTAAATTGAAACGATGCAATCAACGAGGATGGTCGTATCAACGGGAAATTGTGGAATCTGAACCCTTCGCGTTCGGTGTAATGAGCGACACGCTGGGGAATATAATGACGGCTTCAATAACATATTTATGGCAAGTAATTATCAACAACGAGCTTGTAGTACATGTGTTTCGAGCCAACCTTTCCCTAATGCAGGCCTAATGCTTTTGTAATTGAGAACATGTCGCTTGCTATGGAGAGATCCAGGACATTGAGAAAGTGTAATGACATTATCCATCCTCATCCAGGATGGGTTCACTTGATACCTATTACTTTTAAACTTTAATTTCACTTGAACATCAAGCAACTACAAGTTTCATAGTTTTCGAATAGCCTATTTGGAATATAGCTGCAAATCCAATTAAGTAATGTTAATGTCAATTAAAATTAGACTATATAATTGATATCTCAAACTTTTATACCCGAAAGAACCATTAATACTAATAGTTCTCAGAGTTTATTACTATTCGCACACTGCTCTTCAACAAAAAATTTAAACATGTTAATCCTTTTCAAACAATTGATTTTGAAATCTAATTAATTTCAAATCAAATTCTAACATTGTATTTTGAATAATAGTCATTTAAAATTAAATTTTGTTGTCTTAAAATTTGTTCACTCAAAGTACACTTCATATTTCATGGCTCACACTTGAATTCAATAATGAATCCATTACATTTAAACCTAAAACACTTCATACCTAAGATAATCCTTATCCAGAATAACTTTTAAACTGTAATTTCTTCGAAACATCAACCAGTTATAATTTGCAAATAGCCAATTCAAGATAGATCTACAAATCCAATTAAGTAATGAAGATGGAATTAATTACACTCAAAACTAGACTAAATAATTCGCAAACTTTTACGAACCAGCATCCAAGTAAACAGTCATCGTCGAGCATCTGAAGTCAATTAATAGCGGAGGCATCTTAATGAATTCAAATTGCCAGCGCACTTTGTAATTCAATTAGGAAATAGTTGAGCGCGGTGCAGGAAATTCGCCGAATGCAATCGCAATCTGACGGCGAATTGCTGCAATGCAATCACACCGGAAGGAAGTGAAGAAGTCGGCGTTTCCGAAACTGAAACTGCAAGCGAAATTGAACACGAAGACACTGATGAAGAGATGCGACGTAACGATCATGAACACATTTATGATAATGATGCTGTTCGTTGATGGAATTATCATAGTTGTGTGATTGGAATGTAAATTGTAGCTAAAGCATTTTCATTCGTTTTGTTTTTCCAGTTTCAAGAACTGTGCCAATTGGCAGTTATTCGAGTTTGCAATTTTCCTAATTATTCATTTTATTGCGTGTAATTTTTCTACTTTTAATTTGCCCATTAAGTTTCCCGATGGTTTCACAACTTTTTACTCTTTAAGAAAGTTTTATTACCGATTTCCTTAATGGAGTGTTAAAAAAATGCAAAAACAAACAAGTTTTATTTGATTATATCCTGTTTCAATGATTGTTTTTCAGGAAATACAGAAAGTGTAATAATTCAATATCAAATTTAAGTTCCTTGTGTTTTTATGTCTTATTTGTGTTTTGTAGCATATACGTTTCATTGTATTTTTATTTTTCGCTCAGCATTTTTCTTTTTTATTGAACTTGGTTTTGGTTAGTTTTGCATAGCAATTTCACCACAACTCGTCCACGAAAATGGTGCAACAAGCCCACAACAAGCAACCCTGTTATAACTCTTTGAAAAATATAGGTATACAGCATGGCCTGAAAGCAATAAATTAACGGCGAGTTATTTATTGTTGTTACACTCAAATTGATATAAATTTTTATTGCCTGCCGCACGCTGTGCAAGTTCTGTGGGAAAATGTTGAATATTATGACCATCACGGAAAATAAACGAGCCCTGTCCAGATGTTCACTACATATACAACTTTTTCTTATATTTTACATTAATTTTCCTTAGTAGTATAGCAATAAAATATTGTTGAATGATGTCGGAATGATTTGTCTATTTTAGTATTAATTTCATTTCATGAAATGTTTTAATTACAAGTTTACACTTATTACTATTTAAATTGGAATATAAGAAACCAATTTATCTATAATTTTTAGAAAATAATCAAAAATAGAATATTAAGTTTTCTACAAGTGATACGTCTTCATAAATATGGAAATAAAAAAGTTTAATGACCATGAAACTTCCTTCAAAAAGGAAAATTGAATATCTCAATGTTCTTCAAAGAAAGTTACTGATTTCCTCCATTCATTCCAATTCAATTTCAAATGAAATTTTGAAATACTAATTGTTAATAACAATGAAATACATTACAATACAACATTTGTTCGATGAGGTTTTTTCTGAATAATGTTTAACAAATCATGTTTCACACTTGAATTCTGAGAAGAAACCAACAATACTTTACTTGAAAATTTTTAAATATTTAACAGTTTTGTAGTTCAAATATTCAATTAGAAAACATCTCTCAGAAAATATATGAAACCTAATTTGCAATTCAATCCCAAATTTGCACATCCTCCCTTCAAGAATATTCAAATTTACACCAAAATAAGGATAAAAAAAACAGCAATTTTAGTTGCTTCCTGCTATCCTTCCGCCAAAAATATACAAATGAACATAAAGAAGAACACATTCGCAATAAAATTCCAGGGGCATTGACTCAGTAATAGCACATGGGAGGCAGGATCAGATTCGATGTTTTCCTCTCTGCGAGATTCTGAAAATGTTCGCCCGAAAATGAATTCGCATGTTGTGTAGCAGCAAGAATGCGGCGTGTTCACGACATTTACATCAATTGCGGCTCGTCGTGTGTTGGCTGTTGTTGTGTGGAAAGTCGGCGCTTTTCCGTGCCAAGAATTGGAGGCTGACTTATTGGCGTTTGCGGTTTCGGGGGACGGCGAGGGAAACGTTTCGATTTTGCCAGCTTCCTGCTGCGCGCCTCTCTCTCCCTGCAATCTGTATCCTCAATGTTCATGTAGATGTTTTCAAATTCTCTTTCAATCCGTACTCTGGCTTGCTAACAATAGTCCGAGGGAAGTTTCTTCGGGCTTAGAAGCAACTAAAATCAGCCAGCCGAGTTGTATTCAAGATGCGAAGGGTCGAAAAGATGTGGAAGCAAATTCCAGAAATATTGGGTGTTCCAGATTTTTGGGATCAAGGATGAAGTTGGGTATTAATTGGAAGGGAAATTGTTTGATTCGTTGCAGAAATAGAAGAGTGGGTAATGGAAAAAGATGATTTGAAATTCTGAAGGTCGAACCAAAGGGTTTTACGTAATTTTTTGTTTTTTGGTTGGTAAAAATGGACACATCTAGGTTAATATGAAGGGGTGACTCTTCGGATAATATTTCATTCTCGTCGTTTCCATCCTGCAAAGGATGGCTGGAAATGGATGGCGGCTTTGGGGTTCACTTACACAGATTGTATCGCCCTCGAAATTTCACTTTTATTTATTAACGCGCCAACCGGTTATGTACGCATAAATTCATGCCGTTTGAATATTAAAAAAGTGAAAAACAATTTATGCTCACATGAAATGCATAAACATAAATTGGGAGTTTACTTCGTGAACAGAAAAGAATTTCTATAATTGAAAATTTTGGACCAAGTCATAAGTTACTTCAGATTATTTTCATAAACCATTTTTTGGAATATTATGTTTGTCCATTTACAACAAGGATATCTCAAGGATTAATTTTTAAATTTGGATTATTTCTAAGAAAATATCTACTTTACAGATCTGGTCCAACAAAGAGAATTTTTCTGAACTTTTTGAATAAAAAATCTTCAATTATGAAGAGCAGAAAGAGTATTTTCTCACATATTAATTTTGCTCTCATTAAACAACAAAAACATTTTTAGAAGACAATGTTTGAAGATCATTAAAACAAAGATGATCTTCTTGACCATAGATTATCTCTATAATCATATCCACTTTACTCAAGAGATCTTGTCCCAACAGACTCTATTCTGAACTTGAAAGTCTCATAAAGTTGAAATTGAAACTTTGAAATTGAAAAATTTCGAAATAAAAAACCGTTAATTGTGAAGATCAGTGTTTTTCTTACACATTTATATTACTGTAATTAAATAAGAAAAATATTTTTGGAAGACACTTGACTACTTTTAACAAGGATGAACAATTCTTAGATTTGAATGACTTCTTTGACCACATTTACCTTATTCAACAGATCTTACCCCAAAAAAGAAACCATTTCTGCATTTTACAAAACTTTTTGAATAGAAATACTTCCAATTCTGAAGAACAGTTTTACTCCTAAGTTTATTGTGGTCTCATTAGACTACCAAACTTTTTTGAAAGACAATGTTTAATTACTTATGACAAAAATGCCCAAGGAATATTTCTTGGACCATGTCCAAATTACTCCTCAGATTTTAAACCAACAGAGAAATCTTTTCTGCATTTTCCAAAAAAAAATTGAATGGAAATATCTTCAATTCTGAAAAGAAGAAATAATTTTTATCTTCATACATTTATTTTGCTATCATTGGACAACAAAATCATTTTTGGAAGACAATTATTGACCACTCTTAGGATAATCTAAGGAATAATTCTTCAGTTTGGATAGTTTCTTTGATCAAAACCACCTTTTTCTCCAAATCCAATCCTAACAAACTAAACTTTTTTGTATTTTATAAAACTTTTGAAATGAAAAAACCTTCAATCTTCAACCAAAAATCTTGCAAATTTCTTGCAGTCCAAACTACCAAATTTTACAAGGAAGAAAGCAACAAATTGCTATACAAACGAAAAACAAACTATAGATAATTGCAAAATTGCTCATTCTAACATGTTGCAACAAAAACCTAGTGAATATATTTCATCTCAATTATCAATGCTAACAACTTCCAGCTAATAAGCCCAAATTCATTGACACAACCCACTAATAATTAACAATTGCAATTAGGGCGTGAAATTGGATCGTTGCACATACGAACTTATTTGCGCGTCGTAATTGAAACGAACGCACCTCATAATCCTCTCCATTCGAGCGCATGTGTTTTATTGGTCGGTTTGCAATTCGCCAATTCGGATGCCAGTGGAATAATTGCTAATAATTCGAACGCACGCAGCTGGTAATTGCGCGAGCGCGCTGCTGCTGGTGGTGGTGGCTCTGTTCGGAAAAGAGAGTGCCAACATGGGAAATTTCGCGGTCTATTGTTGTAACGACGATGGCGACGACGACGGCGCAGCTTTCGCACGCTTTCGCTTATGTCGAATTCATGCGCTAAGTGCAATTGCACGCCAAATTACACGGGCGTGCGCTTCAAAAGCCGCTGTGTTGCTATTATATTTCCGGACTGCTCATTACGTTTATGATAGCGGCGGATCTCTGCCGAAGGAAAATCCCGTTGCTGTTGCTTTTCCCAGCTTCCATTTGTATGTTCGGAGCTGGCACTTTAATTCAATTCCGCGTATGACGACGTTTTCTAAAACGGTTTCCGAGTGGTCTTCTTTTTATGACACGCTCAATTACAAACAACCACTGGACAATTTTATATTAATTTCCATTCTAGAAATTTATTCATTACTTTGCTCGAATGAAAAGAAAATTATTAATATGAGTGGTTTGGGGTATAGATATGACATGTTCATTAAAAATTCATTTAGTGGAAATTTAATTTCCTTTTCAAATGCTGATGATGATGCCTGCTGGACATGTTAATTAGTAGCTCTAGTTGAGTGCTGATGAGGTTAACCAATGCGGAGTTTGTTGTTAATTAATATCTGTTAACTATGATTATGAACACGATTCGAATCTCTAGAGAATTGGTCAGATTCAATGTATCTGGTGAAATGTATGTATGATGATTAGTTCTGGGAATTAACGCAAAATATTTGTTTGATTTGTTTGTAATTACATTTACATCGAGGTATTGCAAAAAGGGCAGTAGAATTTTTTCAAAAACTGATTCTATGAGTTGGTATCTGACCCATGATTTTGATCTAATTTTAACCAACAGTTCTAAAATTAGGAGAAAAATTTAGCAGGTTCTTCAATCCTACAAAAAAATGCACGATGTGTGCTTAACATCACACGATAGAAGTGAAAACGTCAACAGGGGTGTTTATACGAAATACAATTTACTTTTATAATTACCAAACAGAGTGTTTAAGTGAAAGCTTAAATCATGCCCTTTAAAATGCTTTTTTAATCATCAAAGTCGGTCAAATAGTTCTTGAGATATAATGAAAAAACATTTCCTATAGGAATACATTATGTGAAGTAACGCAGCTGTTATTTATTCTTTCTATTATATTCGACCCTCGTGCAGTGCGCT
>JARJDZ010002044.1:0-26333 GCA_030264555.1 Aleochara sp. GC000083 | reverse complement strand
AAAACAAAAAAGGGAAATATTGTAATTTAATTCAATGAACGCCGCCGAAATGAAACCCCAATTTGTCAGTCAGTCTGAACCGGAAAAACCTCCAAGAAGCGAGGGTAACCCGCACACATACAACCCAACAACAAATATATCAGGATTCACTCCCTGTTCTTCCCGGGAACGTGTTGGCTGGTTGGTACTGGCTGGTACCTTCTATCGCATTCCTGATTTCGGTTGATTAGCGGCAGCTGGCGGTGCAATACACCGCACAATGCGGTGCGCTTCCCACTTTCCGTGGAATTTCCAGGAAGCCGTCGTCGCGTCTATCAGCCCAGACACCGGATTCAGCACACCAGCCCAACCAAAACCACCCACTGCAATGCACGATGTGCATCCATCGTGAATGCATGTCGCCAGCCGCGAAGATGGAGACGGCTGATATGATAGGATAACACATTGCTGGGCGGCTGTCAGTGGCACCCAATGCCACCCCCACTCGGTAAAAACATCAGGAAAATCTAACACGGGCTGACAACACGACTGGGCTCGTATTTTCCGAGCGTCCATTCTGGGGAGAAACATGCAAATATTCTTTTCTCGCTGTGATTGCCTCCGTGATGCGAAAGTTTGGAAATGGAGGATGTGTGTTCGAATTCGCAGCGTGCGCCATGGAAGCAGCATGGAAATGCTACTTATATATTATTTATATTATAAAGTAGTACTTTATGTAAATGCGACCCTCAAAAACAACCTTCAATGTGATTACGCCCGTCGTGCTCGAAACATGTAGGCGCACACACTGGTAACTAACAGTATTTGAGCATGGAATGAACCTCGTCCTCGACGTCCTGGTGTATTTATGCGGTGGAGATTGGGTGTAGATAGGTGCAAGCAACGCAAATTCTCACGCGGTGAAGAAACACAACCGCGAATCTGATTTTAATCTTTTATTAACAAGATTTCAACACGTTAACTACATTTGATCATGAATTTCTAACCAGTAACGCAATTTGTGGATTAAACCCTAAGGAATTCTGCAAAGTTTTTTCACTATAACCAAAATTTAAAAACAATTTTTTTTCATTTGAGACCTAAATTTTTCATTCATAGCAGCAAATATCTCAAAATATTAGTTCAAATCAGCATTAAAATATTATAATTTTTTGAAAGTCCTGATATTTTCAATATCAATATCTCATCACATCTCTTTTATAGAAATATTGTGGATAGCTAACTTTCAGCAAATAATAATCAAAATGCAATCACATAATTCTCTAGTTATTTCCATAACTTTTAGCCAACTTTCAGAAAGCCTAAACTAAAATTTGTCAGTTTGTAAAATGGGATAGAAATTTGGTTTGCTTTTTCGGATTTATTGCAAAGGTGACAAGCAAAATAACCATCACTATTGTCTGATAAGAGATACCAGCTGTGACCAAACGCATTGAGGTGTGAAACTTGGATAACCAACCAACGGTATCCTCTGTATCCATCATCTCCCACATCTTTATGAAAGTCATTACACGTTTGAGCCGTCCATTCTCTCCTCGCAATTTCCCATTTTGCATCGAAGAAAAATCAGACATCAAAGCATAAATCCGATGTGAAATATCATTCTTGTCGGTCATAAAACTCACGTGGCGTATGAATGATGCACACGAATTCCTCAGCCGCGATATATTGGAACCTTCAGCTCTCGCCAGCTTCGCGCACAAAACAAGGCGCCAACTCAAAATGCAATCGCAACCACGAGCAAAGTAAAAGCCAATGCCGGTGGTGACGACCTGCACGCAAACATTTTCCATCAAACCGAGCCAACAATCGCACACCCACACGCATGCACATAAATTTCCCGAATAAGGAAGAGATAAAAGATGCCAATGCGAACTAGCAACAACCCAACCAACCAAACCAAGCCAAAAAAAAGGAAGGACGAAAATGGAAGAGCAACGAAAAGGGCGTAACATGTAAAATCGACCGGAAAAACGTACATTATACACACGAACTGGGGAAATTCGCGTCAATCACGAAGCGTAAATATGTTTTCATTTGATTTCAATAGGCAATCAAGGCGGGTTTTTCCTCGTCGAGTGTGACTGACTATCTGGCAACATTTTCCACGTTTCGCACACATTTTCCCGAACGCCGGAGGTTTCCATATATTGCATTTCCCTTTAAAAGTTTTTCTCGGTTGCACGTCGAGCTCGAGGGGGCCTTCGTCTTCTTCTTGGTCTTCGTGGGCCACACTTGTAAATCTGCCGGATTCTCATGGCACACATTTTCCTCCCAGGACGATTTCGCGCAGTGCTTTCGCCAATGTATGAGTTCGATGCTACGTGTTTTCCTCTATTTTCGCCGCCGCTTTTTTTTGCTTTCTTGAGCGACTACCTAGACGAATACGGCCGCTATTGGCAATATTCGTGAATTTGTAATGAGATTGACGCGTTTCCTACGTGTACTTACTTACGACTCGTTCGCTACCAGCCCGAACGATGGAGCATTTCGATGCGATGTTTGCCGGTGAATTCACGTCTATAAGCAGCCGAAGACGTTCGCCAACATTTGAATAACAATGCGGCTCGCACACATCTCTCGCGATTCAAACATTCGCTCAATGATGGTAAATGCCCGCACAAAGGATGGCTTTTATTAAATGATCAACTTTTTCAGTTGCGCGCCGAGAAAAAAAATATTCGCGATAAAGTGGAAAACTTTACTTATAAATTTCCAATCGCGTCGAATCGATATAAAATGCATTTAAATGAGCGAATTGAAACTCGTACGAGAGTCGTCCCATTATGTTCTGTCAGCGCGAGCAAATAGAATATGAAATGATCAGAGATTGATGGCACGAGTGCGATTGTAATCGAGAAAATGCATAAGTAAACTTGAATATGTCAATCACAATTGTAATCGATACGTTTCTTTCGTCGATGTCAGAATGTGATATCGATGATTGTGATACTTTTAATTGTCCACTTCCCCTACATTTGTAATTTGGATGGCTGAAACTATCAGTATCGACAGCAAATAACGAGTCTAATTCCATTGACGGAACTGGATCGGGAATCGGAAAGGAAAACTTTCGGGATTATCGACGCACGTCCGATGCACATTCAGCAGTTGTTACTGTTGTCGATGGCACAATGNTGCGCTCACGAGGCATTCGTGCTGCATTCGCTGACAATATAGATTAACTTATTGATAAGCGAAATAACTGGGTCGTCGAGGATCGCGCATCACTGACTCCTTATTGAAAACGTATAGCGTGTGTTGATGTACCAGTGTATTGGGACAAAAGCACACGCGAATGTGCAGCTTTGCTATCGTTTTCTGGAAGAACCCGTAGTGCAAATCCCCATTTGAATGCAAGCATGCATTAACGTATATCTGATCATATATTCCCATGAGTTCTACTGCTGACAATGAGAGAGGATGAGATATCAATATCAAAAGGAGAACATTTTCAAATTACTTTTTTAGGGTAGATCTACTTCTTTTAGGATTGTTATCTAGAAGTGACTTTGGATCCATAAAATTCAGAACAGAAAAAAATCATAGAAGGAATTGATAGTTTGATTTCTGACCATTTTTGGCAACCTTCTAGAATGTCGTAAACCAATTTTCCATAAAGGTGCTAAAGAGTTACCATCTTACATAACAAAGGTTTTAGAGGAGGTTGAATGATATTTAGACATTTTTTAGTTTCAGTTACAGTTCCAGAACTTACAAATCTTGGAGAATACTAAAACTGGAAACCTTTTTTTGTTATAAGTCCATTTTTCTATGGTTGTTGATATCGATATGATCCACAAAGAAAGAAATTAATACGAAAACTGATTGTCGTAAGGAGCCTTGTAACTATTATCAACTTGACTGGAAGTGAAGGAAACTGATGGGAGAGATCCCTTGATAATATCAAATTGGTAGATGAAAGTGCTTACCCTAAATTAACAACAAAGCTACCATTTTCTGCAATAATCCATAGTGCAAATTTCTATTTGAATGCAAGAATTCATTAATGTGTATATCTGATCACATATTCCCATGGGTTCTGAAAGTGGCAGTAAGAGAAGATTGAATATCAATATCAAAAGGAAAGCATTTTCAAATAATTTGTTTCCTTCCTGAGTAAATCAACCTTTTGTAACATAAAAATTTAGACCAGACCTTTGGTAACACTAAAATCAAAGGTCATAGAAGGTTACAGAAATCATAGAAGATGATGTTTCATAATTTGGGTTTTGATTACCATGGGCAACCTTCTGCTAAGGTGTAATCTAATTTCCCATAAAGTTGTCGAAAAACCTAAGAGTTACCAACTTAGAAAACAAAGGTCTTAAGCTGGATCAAATGACATTTAGATGCTTTCACTCTAAAATTTAAATTCAGCCAACCTTAACAAATACAGAGGAAACCGAATTGGGATCATATCATCATAAAACTCCTTTCTTCTATAGTATTCGATATCTTCATGATCCACATCACAAAGAAAGAAATTAGTACGAAGTTGATTAAGCTAAGAAGACTTGTAACCATAAGCAACCTGCTTGGAAGTGACAGAAGTTGATGGGTACATCCTAGGACAGAACCAGATTTGAAGATGCCAATCTTGGACCACCTTCTAAAATTCTGTATTCCATTTTTCCATAAAGATTTCAAAAGACCTAACAGTTACCAACTTGGGACACAAAGATCTCAAGCTGGATCTAATGATATTTAGACACTTCCACTCTTCAATGCAACTTCTGACAACCCTAACAAACACAAAGGGACCTAAAACTGGGATCATTTATATTCCTTCGATAAGACTCCATTCTTCTGTGGTAGTCGATATCGACATGATCCAGATCACAAAGAAAGAAATTAATACGAAACTTGATTATGCTTAGAGCGCACCCTGCCACCATTAACCAACTTGGTTGGAAGTGAAGGAAGCTGATGGGAAACATCCCTTGACAGTGGCCATGGGTGGTGGTGGTGGTGGATGCATCGAGGGCTCGCCCGAATTATTTAATAACAAAGCGTCAGCGTACGAATGCACATGAGACTGTCGCCAGACTGCGCCAGATAATCACTTTCCGATTCGCCATCCCTAATTATTATCGAGGATTATGTAAGTACGTGCGTGGCACGTCTCAGCCACCCTCAACGTTGGGGCTGAGGAGACTCGTTGAGCAATGTGACATCATCTCCTGCGCTATTAATTTTCCCCAGCAATATCGACAGCGCTCATCCTGGCGCGTTTCCCATCCAACACGTGACCAATCGTAACATTTGGTTTTAATTATGACTGAATCACTTACGTGTTCCTTCTTCCATGGAGGTGCCTCTGATGAACCCCCACAGCAACCCTGCAACAATTAGAAAAACGTGAAGGTTAATTAATTGCATTCTTTGGATGTACAACATACTCGTTCTTGAGGAGGAATTGAAGAAGAGGGATTATGAACCAAAAACGCTAATTGGCTTTAACTAAATACGATGTGCAAGAAGTAGTATCTGAAACGAAATGAATCCCGGGCGTAATGCGAACCGGGCGATGTCTGCGAGGAGATGAAGAAGAAATGAAAAGTGGTGGTGAATTGAAAAGGCTGCAGAACGTGATGGCTTGATGCTGATGATGAAAACCTGATTAGATGTGCATGCCATTCAACAAAGCGCGCCCAGCTACATACATTCGGGCATTATTATTATTATTTGATGCGGTTTCCTCATTATATCATCCCCGAAGTTACATCCGGCCGAAGCCCCACACTAGAAAATTTCGCCCTCCAGACGCAACGAACGAAGCAGCGAAGAACAAGCAATGAATTCAATCTGACGTCTACACCGAGTCGTACGAAAGTTGGGCAACGGTTGCAAGAAGCAGGCAAATTTTCCCGGTTTGGGACGCTCTGAATCCTGGACGGGAGAGCGGAGACGACGAGGATGTCGTCGAAAAGAGAAAAGTTTCACCCTCGTGCGCGCTTCTTTCTCCACACTCTAATAAATATACAACTTGAATGTTAGATATGAGATTGCAGAAGTGTTTCGCTCTTTTCGGACTTTCTTCCTCGAGCGCCCAAAAGAGGAACCACTTGCACTTTGCGTTTCCGTTCGCGGCCGGAGGGAGCGTTCGCTCGATTTTCGCAGAAAGCAGACGCGCATTTTGCTGATCACTTGGCGAGTCTAATTAATAGCTGGGAATGTTGTTTATATACGAATTTGTTTGTGTGTCTTCCCTTCGTGAAGAAACTGGAGGAGGAGGAGGTGTCTGCATCCCCCTTTTTCTTCCTTCGCTTATGGCGGCACTCCCGAAACTTTCTAATTTGTTTGCATTTCTTATCATTTCGAACTTCATGGAATGAATGCATGAAGTAGGAATCCGACAAGATGAGAGGTAGTTAATTGTCCTTTTTTAGGACAAAGAGTTTTCTAATGATTTTTTGGGGGACCTTCTAGAAAAGAGGTTTGGTCCTTGTCCTTGATAAAAAGGCCCAACGAGAAACTAAATGGTTCTAAAAAGTAAGACCAGGATTTTAAAAGTTGTGAAAGTGAAAAAAATTATCCTATAATTTCCAAACCAAATATTGTAATTCACTATACGTACATTGAATGACATCAAATTTTGTAATGTTGTCTAACTTTCATTAAATACCAGCAGATAACGATGAAATGAAAGGCTTCGAAATTATATCCTTTGAAAGGAAAGGACAAAGGATTCCTGGCTGAATAAATTCCGCAACATGATTAGGCGCGCAAGCGAGTGACAATGTGAAGCTTCTAATATCCTGTTCAATTTTTCCCCGCAGCATTATCATTCGATTTAGCGAATTTGCTGAAGAGCGGATTGTCGGTGAATGAATTAAACTTGCAATTTGCTTTTTGTCGGCCGGAATCCATCCGAGAGCCGCACCAGTCTCGGACTATTAGTTGCCATTATGGCAGAACTTTGCATTGTACAACGAATATTCGCGCTGAAGGATTATAATATTAGTTTCCTTTTGAAAACCGCCGCAGCTCTTCTTCCCTGCGCCCCATCATCTCGTCGACATAATATATGTTACAAAGTGGAATATGGGAGTTAGCACCAGGAGCAGATGTATATTGCAGAAGCCCCACCTCGCATTTGCATTTTCCTCCAGTTTGGACTCGCTGGCTCTCTCTGTGCAGCATCCAGCAGGATGATGATGGCGGAGGCAGTTCCAACAGCAGCAGGTAGAACTAGTTCCTCTTTCTATTATGACGAATGCCCGAAGAATGCCACCACGCGACGCTCATCCGAAAATTTCCGCTCCTAGTTTCGAGCAGCGTGGCCAGGAAGCTTGATCAATTGCACAACTTTTCTCCTCGGTAGCATGTCCTTCATTACCATACCGAACGCTGGAGGATTCTACTGGCTGTTCCAATGTTCCAAGTCGACACCAAGCATTCAACCTCGATGTGGAGTTGAAGACACTCAGTGAACGGAAAACTCATTTGAAATGGGCATTAAAGTTTGTCTCAGTTGGAGTACGTTCCAAGGAAGTTTTCCGTGCTTTATTTGGAGGAAAAGAATGCTTTTCTTGATGCCGGCAAATCTGCAATACCATGCCGGATGCCGATCTTAATGAAGCACATAGTTTGACGGGCGGATATATCGATGAGGGAGTGAGTGGGAAAACTCGGGAGGATTTTCGCGCCGAGCCACTTCTTCCC
Source organism: Aleochara sp. GC000083 (assembly GCA_030264555.1). Classification (NCBI taxonomy): domain Eukaryota; kingdom Metazoa; phylum Arthropoda; class Insecta; order Coleoptera; family Staphylinidae; genus Aleochara; species Aleochara sp. GC000083. Next base: position 18,665 of record JARJDZ010002044.1, on the reverse strand, counting down.
GCTAACAACATTTGTAACGGGAATTGTTGGCGACCAGGGAGCAATTTGGCCTTATTCGTAAGTGCATCAAGGTGTACGCTCCATAAACCTGCACAACTCTTGCTACCTGTTCTCCGGGTCCCGAAGAAACCGCAATTATTTTCTGGTCTTGGTCCAACTGCACACACTCAATGAATTTTCCAGTTTTTCAATTCAAAATTAGTGCAATTAGAGCGCATTGAACGCAAATGAATCTCGTCATTTCTTGTTCCAGACATTAAGTCTGAGATTCCCTAATATCTCCTAGTTTTCGAGGGTTTTTCCCCGGACGTTTTCCCGGACTTTCTGGGTGGTTTTCACTGTCCACATGCAATAAATCGACACGCGCTGCATGAAATATCCGTATTATACATCAAGTTCATTTCCCCTCCATTGAAATGTTTGGGCTTCGCTCCCTTCGCCAGTTTTCCCCCTGTCCTGAAACTTTGATGGCGAAACTTTCATGCTCCGACCAGCGGGTTTCAGGGGGTTTGTGTGGTGGTGGTGGTGGTGGTGCAGAAGACGATGGCGAAGCGGGCGAGGTAGGGCACATGATTTTTATTGCGTTCTGCTTGATTTTCCCTGATTTTCCGGATAGTTTTACCTGCTACCGGAAAACAAGCAACGCAGCAAGTTACCTGCCCCGCCACGGATTAATGATAAATTGGATCCGTGGAAAATGAGACAAGGGAGTGCCCAAAATTCAACTTCATTTAATCTATTGGAAAGCCAGCAGCGAGTTCTTTCGTTCGTCGACCAAGGAAAAAAACATGCATGTTCTTCGGATTGTAAATCGCCATAGACCAAGCCTGCTGCTTTTAATATTCGGGCTGTAATACAACCAGGATAAAACCCAGAATGCACTCAAGACAATGACAAGCTGGAGTAAGTGGTGCTTCACATGGAAACTTCCAATTACGAGACGGCGTGATTTTATTGATGGACTTTGCCAACTTTCCGAGATTGCATATTATCATTCCAACCAGGTCGATATTTGCGTTTTCGAGGTGAAAATAATTTTCGGCCTTATGACCATCCTGCACATACACCGGATGACTACACTTTGCGGCCATTGCAATTTTCCGTGCGTTATCAACGCAATATCCACCGGGGGCATTGTTACAACATCCATGCGCATTCGTATATTGTTCGGTAATTTTCGCGCGCGCGCGGCGAATAGTGTCTGCAGACTTTTATTATCACCATCGTTCATCCATTATCTGCTCGGCTCGCACAGCTATTATTATCTGTTTCGCTTTTATTACGTCCGCCACTCGCAATGGCTCCTCTTTTTGCCATTCCACCGCCGCCATCGGCCAACTTGGGTGCTGTTGGTGCAATGCTGCACCTTCCACCTTCACCGGAAGATCTTCGACATGGCGCGCGCGAGTGAGACCAATGTCCCGGCTGCAGCTTGTTATATTGGATATAAGGTCGCTGGAAGCGAGAGTCTAGTAACTAATCTGCAGTGATTACACTCGGGAGACACCACACCAGCAGTTATTACTTCTTGCCCGGTGCGCTCCGATGCCAGCATATAGATTGCCACTTTCTTCGCTCTTACACCCATCCAACTGATTGCTTCATATCAGCATTATACGGGCATCATGTACGGATTGTCTAAATTATTCAAGCGCATGCTTGTTGCCAACAAAACCATCTGGGAGCATCCCAGAGCCTCGAATGGTGGACACTGGCGTTGTTGCGGCCGCACGAGAAGGAGGAAACTTAAGAGTTCGAAAATCATAAATATTGGAAATTCCGCGAATATCTCGTCGAGTCACGACCGCATTTTGAGCCAAACAAACACCATCACCAAGAAAGGTCCTAGTGTATAGTGGGTCGTGCACTTCTAGTCCATGAAAAAAATTCTTTCTGTCGTGGTTATTATTGATGGGCTCCTCGAGTTCGCTATGCACGTACAAACTACAATATACGTACACATTTTTTAATTTTTGCCCTTTCTTTTGGACCGGCAGCCAACGGTGCAAACTTTCAGTCGCTCAAGAACAGAGAGATCGGATGGTCAGTTGGGAAACTTTTCAATAGTCCATAGAATGCCGCTACCATATATATAGTGGATATGATGTCGGGAAACAGAAGACAATAAGAGGGACAAAAAATGGACTCTGCAGCCAGCGCATGCTGGGACACTGACTTCAGGCTTAGTCCAACCAAAACTAAAGACTATAAATCGTGACTCGGCTGCTTACTTTGCTCCTGCTACTTTACTATTTTCCTATAGGGTGTATCCAAAAAGTATCCAACAACAAGAAACCAATCTTCATGTTACTTCCATAGTTCCAGTCAAATCCTTCTCATAATTTTTGACTCAACCATCAAAACCATATGGTCCCGAAGACCTGGTATAGTTGATTTGAATATGCTTCATATTTTAGAGTCTCTGGGTTTACACACCGCGACCATCTACACACACAATTGTCATGGAATCCTTGCACTATTCTCTTCCATCCAACTATTCCGGGTCCACGATGTTGTTGTTATTTAGTGTGTCCACTAGCACTCTCTCGCATATCCCAGCGCCCATATCTCCCATGGTCGTTTTGCACCATAATGCACGATGCCACAAAACAGTCAAAACTTGTACGATTCCTTCGCATATTGTGTGTGCAAACTTCAAAGTTTACGATTGTAATTTAACTTATAACATGGTGTAACTTTCTCTGCGCAATATGCAGCTGCATGCAAAAACGAGGAGCACTCGACGAAAAACAACTTCCGGAAACACGATCCCAGCAAACAGGAACAACACATGGCCCACTCGAAATATTGAAAATTCGAAGGATATTTATCTTCGAATCCTGATACTCTAAATTTACCTCTATTTCCAATTTTTTTTGGTTTGTAACATTTTAGATTACATGTATATATAAAATATGCATGATCTTTTTGCAACATCAAAAAAAACCGAATTGGAAAAATATGTGCTCAACAGGATGATTTTAAATTTATAACGGTGAGCTTTGAATGCGAGATGAAATGTTCGAAAGAAGGGAAAAAACGTTAAAATATGGTAAACACAGCGGTGGCAATTAATAAATAATGTTTTCATTTATATTTTTTGCTGATGTTTTTGCACAGGAAGGACATCCGTGTAGATGCAAGGTCTAGGATGGCAAACGAAATGCTGGTGAACTGTTGGTGTGTTTGCGCACAATTTCGCGTGTAATTTAATATTCCCTTTTCTCCAATTTGTTTATTTCCACTCTCTTTCCACACGCACGCCATTCATACGCAAAGTTTTTGCTGGTTGTTGGACCTGTGCGTGGTCCAAACATGTAAACGAATTCCAAATTCAAGCCTAGTCTAAAATTCTCTTTCTACTGGGATACCATCCGGTGAGTGCTGGGCCAAAAGTATTGTATAATCTCGTCGAAAGGACTTTTTAGCATCTGCATGTGGGAAGAAGAATCAAATGTGATATTTGCACAATTCGCGAAAATTATGATCGACCCATATTTGTGGACGTCACAGAGTAAAGTGTTAATTAATAATTTACCATGGGGCTGTCTCTCAAATATATGAGCATTGCGTTTTTGGACCGCTGGAATGCGGCCCACCTTTCATCGTGTATTACTAATAAATGTTGAATGGATGCCGAAAATTATGAAATCTGCCCGTTGGGGTGGTATATACATCGTGGTTCCAGCCCAGCCAGCTTCTTTCTTCCTGTTTCCACTTTGCGCGGTTTCCGGAAATTTAATACTTAAAGCCCTTTAATTTACCGCTTCCGAAGTTTCCCTTCGCGTTCGTTACGTTACGTTAGCTCTGATGTCGTCGTCTTCGTCGCTTCCACCGCGCCGATGTGATGGTAGATTGCCGCCTCCATTCCTGCTGGTGGCTGCGTTTTTCCCGTTGTTACCATGCTGATGGGGGATGAGGGAGTCGCGTTCACTCCCGGTCCCATTTCGTTCCGTTCCAATCGACAGTGCCATCATTTCTCAGGATTCAGGCGGATGCTTCATGAGTTCGCTTAAATTTCGCCCATGACGCCATCAAACGCTCCACATAATAAATGAAAACCATCCCGAAAAAAATGCAAGAGATTTCACACTTTCTCTTTTCAACAATAATTAAAATTTCATCACTTGGAGATTTTGCAAGAAAAAAAATCTTCAAGAAAGTATTTTATTGTTTTACACTTGCACTTGAAATTTCTTCAAGAAATACATTCATTTTTGGAAAATATGCACACCCCAGGAAATTGTGACATTTTCCTAAAGAGTATCCTTACACAGAGTGTCCTGCATAAAATATTCAAGCCACGAAGGATGTGTTATTGGGAAATGCAGTGAGCCGAAACATGCAGAGTATGATAAACGCATCCCAGGTTTTTCCAACCACATGGGGTTTATCCTCAAGGGTCCCCTCACATCCTGGCAGCATCCTACCGCATGCTTGCGGAGGAAAACGTGGGGGAAACGCATCGGCCGTGATATTTTAATGCCTATCATCGCACTTTGCGAGATTTCACCTATTTAAACATTCATCCCGACTCATCATTTATTTACGAAATATTTACACGCACGTGCAGAACTCCTTCCGCACCATCCATGGCTGCCAGGACGAAGCCATGCAAGCCCATATATATATGCGTCAAATGCTCGTCGTTTGCACGATCCTGTTCCCCGAAGGATAATTTCACATGCACGTAAAACTATAAAGCGTAAATGTAATCAAATTCACAGTTATGCAACGCGTGCATGTCAAGTGAATGCAACGACTAATGTGACACAACTTCAATGATAATGATTTATTCGAATTATTATTATTATTATGCGACAGTGTGCACATAAGCATTCAAAGGATGGAAGGACGAGAAATTAATAACTTTTAATGGCGTTCAATATTTTCAATAATTTATTTACCTCGTCCCTAAAAACTAATTAACCTCGATTCTAGAATTTATTGAGTGCATTATTTATTTTACATTATCCCTACGGGCAGAGCGGCAAAGCGGAAACGGAAAATAAAGTGACATTTTCGCTCATAAATAATTCAAATATTTCCCTATATGAATGGGGTAATTGAATACATTATTGAGAAATTGCTATGGGTTCAACGGAGCAATGCGCCAGCTTGGAAATCATAGAGTACTTGTAAAAATCAACTGAAACTATGCTGAAAAATGCATGGGACATAAGTACACAATCATAAAATATGCAGCAATCATCCCTGGAAATGATGTCTCAAAGAATATTGACTCAAGTGTAACACTCATCATTCAAAGAAGGCAACATTCTACAATTGTTTAATATGCGATCAATTCACTGGTATTTTTATTGAACTGATTATTTCAAATTTAATTCTCAAAAGTAAGATATTAATTTAATTATGAATAATATAATTGATTCTAAGGAATTACAGATAATCAACAATCATATGAAATTATATACAGAAAAGATATTTCAAAGAAAGGTTTTTAGTATAAGTTAAATTATCAATATTATTATCAATAATGCTACTTACAGATTATCAAAAAAGAGGTATAATCCACTTAAGGTGCTGTTCAACGACGTGGGGCCATTAATCTGAAAAATAAAAAAGAATTCAGTATATGGACAAACACAATGCACAAATCATATTTTTGATTTATAAATTCTTGGTTGACTTCATCGCATCATTATAAGTACAATTCAAACAATTTAAGCTTGTTATCTGGAGAATGTCATCTTGGGATTATTTGTTGCTGAATAAGATTTGTAGATATATAATAACATAAATAATAATATTGAGTTATTGAAATACATGTTTCAATAAGTCAGTATTGTTGAAACTGTTCAGAAAGTTCGATACTGAAAACATTATTACTAAAAGTCTATATAAACATTTTTGTAATGCATTTTAACTAATTGCAACTTTTTTATTGTTCTAGGTAAGTTACCATGAGAGTTCTTCAAACTTCAATTACATTTTAACTACTGTAAGTAAGCCAACAAGTTTGACCTTAAATTTAAGATTATTTCTTGTGTTTATGGTCTTTCAAAAATGAGTGAGAGCTTTTGTTAGTTTTAAAGTCTAGTGAGCATTACATGTAACTTTAAGGAGTACTGAAGGGCAAACAGAAGAAGCCTTCAATTGGAACAGTAATGAGTATTTAAATTTATGCATCTCGTTTGAAAATCGTAATAAGAGAGTGGGCTTGTCGCTTTATCTCTTCAATTTGCCTACTGATGTTATTCAAAAGTTTCATCTCGCATTGTACGCGCAACTTCCATTCATTTTTTTAATCAGCCGCACTATCAGTTCGAGAACACAATGGCATGAGGAGGACTGTGTCTCGAAAAAAGAAGTACGACGATCTGCAGACGGAGCGGAAGGCAATAATTGTAGAGGACACGTTATAATAACTCCACGCACCAAATAACGAATCGATAGCCGCGCGCGCGTGCAAGAAGCAAGAATAATAATAACGCGACCGAATGTGATCCTCGACGAGGGGACGAGGACCACCCGGTGGTATTAATAAAGTCGGCACGGCGTTTACATCTCGTCGAACAATGCACACGCGTGGATTACATATGAAAACTTCCATGCGCGTTACTGTGGTACCAATAACAGCGAACCTGCCGTGAAGACCCTTCAGGACTGATAGATATTGCCCAAAGATAGCTGCACATTGGATCTGAAAGTTCGCCGGCTTCGAATTTCGTTGGGAATTTCATCGATTTGTTCACGTTAATTATGTAATCGTTTATGAGGCCGATCTGCAAAACGGCCAAAAACGGGGTAAGATAGCGCAAATTAAAGGGCATCTCCCCTCGAGCATCGCACATCTGTACACTATCAATGCGACTTGCATAAGCGACTTCATGGAGTTGTAAAACGAACGGTATATCAATCTGCCTCGAGGGCCTTGTGCAGAATGTAGCGTACACTATGTAACTATGTAGTATGTAGTGCACACCATGGGCGACCATGGTTTTTGATGGGATATGGAAGTCATTCATGTGCGTGTATCGGCTGAATGGATCGCAGATTAAAAAAAAACAACCCCCGAAGTGAAATTACAACTTGATATATAATTTTCAGCCGGTAAACGCTCGTAATTAGTCACCGTTAGTATTGATTAATCATTCAGATTAAATTTCTCCTCCGAGTAAATATTTATCATCGGAGATAACAAATGTAAACGACGCAAATGCTAAGACAACATGAGAATCGGACATTAAACAGATCGCACTTTATTGCCCATGAAAGAAAATGAAAATTTAATGCGCGCAAAGACGACGTACACGACCGACAATCCGGAAGTTAAAACCCGGAAAATCAAAGAAATATAAAAATATTTACTCAGTTTATAGTGCCATTGTTATTCAGACTAATTTATATTTATATGTCGCATTAATGCTGCGAAATTAATTGATCGCATTATTTATTTAAGACATTTCGCAATTAACAATTATAAATCAATTCATAATATATTATTGCATAATTAAGCAACAAATTGTTTTAAATTGGGGTTTTTTTGCATTTGTCAACTGTTCAAAACATTTTTGAAGCAGTTTTTACTTCAAAAATAGCGAGAAAACATCGATAGTATATAAATGTTAAATTTTCATATTAGTGTTATGGCAATTGACGACAAGGCCAATAGCATTTCCGGTCGGATTTTTGGAAATGTCTAAACACCAATCGAAAGTGCATTAAATTTCCAATAAAATACACTTTGAATCATTTGAATTGGGCTTCAGGTTCCTGAGATAACACTGAAAGAACAAAGAAATTGAGAATATAATTATTATCAAATTAACGACAATACCAATAGCAATTCTAATTGGAAAATTGCAATTGTCTAAACGGCAATGAAAAATACATTAAATTTCCAAGAAAATAGTGGTCGAACTATTTTGATTGAACCTTGGGAAACCCAGAAAATCTTCAAGAAAATTAGCATATAGAAAATATGAAAATTATACAAATTAGTACATTCATTGCTAATTTTCAATAGTTTCATCCAGTTCAACTTTTGATGTCAGTTTCAATTTTAATTTCTAATATCGTTTGACATTCTTAAGAAGGAAAATCCGGATAATACAAGAACATATAAAAATATTTACTCATTATACGTTTAGTGCTTTTGTTATTTGGCCTTAATTTATATTTATACATCGCGTTAATTGCGAAGCGTCGCTGCAAATTTAATTGCGCGCATTATTTATTTATATTTGAGACAATTTGGCAATTAACACTTGTTTACTTAATGTCCCGCGCGAAGGTCTTCCACCCTGCGCGCCGCGTATAAATAAACACGAAGGGCGAAAGAATGGACGACGAAGACGAACTCAAACGAATTTTGACTTTGCACCCGTCATCCGCGTGTACCACGCATTTTCTCGCCGTCTGCATGTTATGATAGTGAAGTTTAGCTCGCGTCTGATGGGCGACAAGCGCGTACGAAAGAACCCTTTTTCGCCCCCTTGCATCTCACTTCTTTTTCGAGCGTTGCGACAAGCAGAACGCAAACGAATCCATTAAATGATTCAACAACGATGTCAAGAGCGTCGCCGTCATCGTCGGCGAAAAGGCACCGCACCAGATGAACCCCTGGTGAACGCGTGCAGCTTGGTTGCAGAAAGTGAGTGAGACTGCATTGTTGTTTTAATTAGTGTTTTATAAATGCGTTTGGCGCATGTATGCAAAGAACAATGCGCAGCAGTGTAGACTGAAAGAGTTGGCGAGTGCGGGGTTTCTTTAACCCTTCATTTCGGCCCGCTTTTGTCACCTTCATGGGGGCGTATTGTTTCGTCAAAAATGTCAACCTAGAGTGCGCCAGATTTCACCCAAAGAACTTTAATTACGACGAAATCATATCAGCAAGATGTAAATTAGATTCTGCCACCATGAAGTGCGTTAATGTTGCCATTTTCGGCCATTGAAATCCATCATAGCGAAATTAAATTTCGATAACATCGCGCTCGCCCGGATTTTATTGAGGTGTTAACAAAGACCACCCCGAAAAAAAGAAAGCATACACAACTCAAGTAAGAGGCGAGAAACGGGGACGAAATGAAAATGGAAAAGTGGAGCCCGCAGGAAAAACAACATGCAAAAGGCGCACACACAATGGAGAAATCAAATTACCATGTGAATAGGAAAAATAGTTTGGCGTTGACAAGTGTATTAACATAATAAAGAATGCGAATTGGATTTCTTTTCTTTCATCCGGCCAGAGCTCCCGTGATCGCTTCTTTTTCGCCTACCATTTTCATTTCATTTCTTAGCGTCGACGTTGTTTTATTTTCCTTTCGGAGGCGGCCATTGTGTTAGCGAAAGCTTATTAGAAAGCCGGCCGGCTTCATGAAATATTATCGATAAAACAACACCGTAGAACACTCTGTGTAAAAACCCCAAAGAAGAAAAAAACGTGTAAATCGTTCAAGTTTGCGCCCCTAGCTCGATTGCGCGTTTGCTTGCGTTCTTGCTCGTGTTTGCTAGCATTTACTTACATTGTACTTAGGAAATATTCGTTACACTTGCGTTCACGTACGGTTCGCCCTTGGAATCACCAGCCCCTTGATTGTGGCTACAACATACGCTTATCTATGGGGGTGTATTTAAGTGAAAGAAGCTTGGTTCTTGTGTCTGCAAACAACCAGGAAGTCACTCCATTCACGCGTGCGTGTAGCTTGATTTTCGTATATTGCTTCCGGTTGGGTGCGTGCACCACAAACTACCAGTCTTTGATTCTTGCTTTAGTCAATTTGCAAGACAATTGCATACATATACATTAAATTCTCTTCAAAATAAAAGTTGAAACGCTCGGATCGGACCTCAGCAGGCTGAGAAATCAGCAATTAAGGAGAAATTGAAATTTTGCTTGCGCGAAATATTTTCCGAGGGAAATTTGCAAATACCTATATGGTGATTGAAACTACATTAAAAACCCAACAAAATGCTTTTTTAATCATACGGATCGGACCTCTAGTATAAGAGAAAACGTCCAAAGTAAATACATGTTAGATTTAAATATTAGTGTTATATCAATTGACGACAAGGCCAATAGCATTTCCGGTCGGATTTTTGCAAATGTCTAAACGGCAATCGAAAGTACATTAAATTTTCAACAAAATACACTTTGGTCCATTTGAATTGGACGTCTGGTTCCTGAGATAACACTGAATGAACAAAGAAATTGATAATATAATTGATATGAACTTGTCGACAAAGCCAATAGCATTTCTAGGCGGAAAATTGCAAATGTCTGAACGGTAATCGAAAGTATATTAAATTTCCAACAAAATAGAGTTTGATCCGTTCCAATTGGACCTTCGGTTATCGAGAAATCCTTGATTAAAAATGGCGTACAAAAAATATTAATATAACTAGTAAATTAGTACCGTTATCAGCGTAATTTCGGGTCAAATTTGGAAAATTTCCAAATTTTTGTTGACAATATATTATATTTATGAATGAAATCATTATTATACTTGTGGTTGTTGAAATTTCCGACCAAAAATTTTAATCAAAATGTAATGAAACATTTTGTTTGATGTAGTAATTTCTCGTGAATTTACATCGACATGCTCGTTCATCAAATTACTCTCGTCCCCTCTCAACTATACAATTTCTCTATCGTCTATCGCGTTTGCTTATCACAAGTCAAGCAAATGTACGTCCGTTGGATGGGGTATATCAGGAACCACTCTTCCGGCCATCTCGTGCTACAACATATGCCCAAACACACAAAGTGTTTCATGCAACTCACACCCAACAAAAATTACATCCCACTTTGGGATTGCTACCTTGCCGGCATCTTTTGCTCTCACCCAATGACTGAAGTTTGGCGGACGTGCACGCAATAGCCGCATGCAATTAAAACAGATACCTTGCATGATTAAGTGCGTGATTTCTTTAGGTTTTATTATCATTTGCACCCTACCTCGAGGTGCGTGATGCGCCCCCTATTTATTTGCGTCTCTTCAGTGTCTGGGTCCGTTTACCCAGCGATTATCTACGTTTCAATCATTCAAGATTTGATTCCTTCACTTGAAGCCACCCATGCAATCCGGGAATAGTTTCGGTAGCAGGTAATAAAATCTACTTTTTATGTCTGCATTGAAGCCCAACTTCGAAAACGTGACTATAAAATTTCGGGAAACACGTGTATGGGTTCTTTGTAGGTGCCTGAAAAGTGTTTAGTCGACATAAAACAAAGAAGTTCAATGAATTTTATTGTTTCGATACAAGGAGTCTTAAGTTAAGTAGCTTTCAAAGCACAGCAGACAATGTACAATTGAACAGAGTCAAGATTTAAAGCCGCTTCACTATTTTAAGTGTCTACTTGAAGATAGTACTGATTAAAAAACAATGAAAGCTATCAAAATCTCGGATTGGAATACTAATTTTTTAGTGTCAGAAGCCGTCATCGGTGGCTTTGATGTCGGAAACATACCACGTGGCAGCAAGGCACAAACAAATCGCTTCTTCTATTTGTACATGCGCGTACAAAACATGATGAATCGAATTTTCTATGAAATAACAATAGAGGTAAAACTAATAAAACTTTTTATGAAGTTCGGCCGGCTTTTTACAAATCAATCAAACATTTTTCGTCGTATTTTCGAAAAATACACCATGCGTGGTTTTTATTCGTTTGGTCTCGTAATAACGTTTCTGGTTCGGTCTCAATTCCGATTGTAATTGAGCGTTTGTGCATGCAAATATTCGTGCAGCTCGAACACGGCGAACGAACGAACAGAAAGAAGGCAACCGCAACAAATAATTATCATTATTAACTAAATAATACAAAAGTTGCGCAATTTGTGCGAGCACCAGTGTCGGTTCTGTCTGTTTCTGCGATAAAGACTTTCCACGCGCGTTTCCCGTCGATTCCGACTTGCAAACTGATCGGGCAGTTCGTATGTGAGACCAAAGTGCATGCAAGCTTCAAGTGAAGCAATTCTATTGTGCCATTCGAGAACTGCGTTGGCGGTCGATGTTCCGAACAGTGGGATATCGTAATTGCAAGACTGTGATTCTAATTGCCGGATGTCGTACACTCGAAAGTTGCCAACTTTGTTCATGCTGAAATTTTATTTTTACTCGGCGAGGAAAAATCACCACTTTTTGTGCACGAGGAAAGTTTCGAGCATGTGTAATCGTCACCTTTGAAGAAGTAAGTGACGAATTTTCACTCGAAGAATATAATGATCAAACTCGAATTGAATGTTCCATTTTTTTGCTGATAAGAACTATCAAATATTATTTCTAACTTACTCGAGTTTTTCCACTTAATCTACAACTTCGTGGAAGTCTTCTAGTGCTTTCTTCCACGGCATTGTCATTGTCAACATGCAGTCTGAAAGGTCATTTATCACTTAGCTATTGTTGCACCTTTTGTTACAGTTACAGCAAGAGATGTCATCGTGTTTCTGTATTTTGTCGATTCCATTCGCGTTCTTTCCCCCATTTCTTGTCGTCTTCGGTTACCACTCCTCGAGAAGTTGTCGCCATTCAGTGCGGCTGGTCATTCGTTCACACATGGAGTCATATTTTTCCAAATATTATAAAGTTCGTTCAACTAAATTGCACAAAACATTCCAAAATAGGGCATCAGTTGTAAAGTTATTGAATGAAGAATCCCATTCAGGGCGATTACAAAAGACATTTTTGCCATCTGAAGTGGAGGAATTTTTGATTCTGACTTCATCAATAGATGAGAGACCATGCGTAAATTTGTTTTACGACACCGCACAACTAATAGTCCTAAAAGGTGCGTTTCCTTCATATATTTTAACAAATTGCCGGGTTTTACATGTCATCAACGGACATGGATGACCAAAAACCGAAAATCGATTGGCCTGGCAAAGAAATGAATAGACCCGTTTGAGAAATGCCTCTAGATTGGACGTCAATTCGTCTAATATTGAAATTTTATATTTGTCTTTTATTGTTAATGTTTGCTAAATAACTGGTAATCCAATCTGGATGGTTTAAAGGCAATTTTTTAGGAAATTTAATGTATTTTCGAATGCCGTTTAGACTTTTGAAAAATTCCGTTTAGAAATGCTATTGGCCTTGTCGTCAATTTACCTAATCTTAATACGCCCTTTTGTTACTAATTTACTTTGTATCTCGGTAAACAAAAGTCAGATTGGAATGGTTCAAAGACCATTTTGTAGGGAATTTAATGTACTTTCGATTACCGTTTAGAAATTTTGAAATTTCCATCGGGAAATTCTATTGACCTTGTCGTCAATCCACTCAATCATATCATTCTAATTAATCAGTTTTTCTATTTCATTGATTTCTCTGCAACCAGCAGTCCAATTCAAATGATTCAACGACTATTTTATTGGAAATTTAATGTACTTCCAATTTCCATATAGACATTTGCATATTTCCGACCGGAATTAGTTGCAAATTTTCCTAAAAGTTGAAAATTTCGTGTCTTCTTGTGCAAACCATAATAGGATTCAAGCTTCTCGTATATAATAACAAATTGCCAGCTTTTATATGTCAGTAACGGACATGGATGAAGAACAACCCAAAATTGGTTGGCCTGGCCCAGAAATGAATAGCCCCGTTTGGGACATGTGGCTCTCGTTAACTAAACTTTGGGCATTATGAAGTTAACTTACGCATTTTGCTGCTTGTTTCTTATCAAATCTAACATAATTACACCTCGATTACATGTTATTACATGTAGTTGAGGCACTAATAGCGCCATGCGTTATGTATGTAATTACCGAAAACCCAAAGGGGCCAACCGTTTAGGAACGCACATTATTTGTCGTGTACAAACAAAAATAATTGCTGTTAATGTAATTTCAGTATACAAATTATACAAATTGGGTGCACATTTTACTTGACCTTTCGAAATTATAAAATTATCAAGATATGGATGAAACCTTTTGATTGAAATTCGCTTCAGGCTGGTCAATGCAAATTCAAAATTTAATTGGATGAGAAAGACAGTGAAAGAAAGTATGCTTCAATTGAACTTGCAAGCAGTAATGAAAAAACCGGATTAAATAATAAAACTTACAAGCAACTTTTCCTTCCTTCCGGTTCGGTATTCATTCGCATGGAAGTTTGATCAACTTGTAAACTTGTTAATTGAGATCTTCCATAGTTATTCACTTTGTCCACGTAATAAGCGACAAACTTGATCCAGCGAATTTATAATTCAAATGACAAAAATTTCGGTTTGCTGCATATTCAAATGGATCCAAGTAATTTTCTGATATGCAGACGCTTGAAGAAAAATTAATTAGAAATTTATATTTCCCCACCGCCCAGACTTCTGGTTAACATGCTGGGATGATGAAGTAATGTTTAAAAAATCGCGCCACTGAGTGTTCAAACATAAAAAAGGCGATAACGAAGCATTTTCGCATACGGCGAAGTAAACCAGCCATTTGCGAGATAAAAGTTAAATTGCAATTATATCTTCAAGCATCCGGGCGCGCGAACTGCGAATTTTCCGTGGGCTTCCGCGTCGTCGTCGCATCTTAATTGAAACTTGCCGGGGTGAAATTTGAATTTTAGATTAATAAAACGCTTTGTGTTAATTTAATAGTGTGCATCGTGTTTGTTGCGCGCGCGGAAACTTTTTAAGTTTTCCCGCTGCGTAAAGTTTAAAATAACAAAGCGGCGAAACGAGCAGCCGAAGGAGGCGGCGATGGAGGCGGCTGCAACACATGCAAACACACACCTTGCGAGATTCTTCACGAAACTTGTCCCCCTTGCGTAGCGAGTTTGGTTTGGGCGCATGCTGAAGAAGACGCGCGCGCGAAGAGCGCAAGAATACGACAACAAGGAGAACTTGTTCTATTTATCTTTTAATTAAAATTTTACGAGTTTCATTCATCACTCACTAATTATTGCAGACTTCGCCTCTTATTGCATTACACATTGGACGCGCGCGTACATTTCGGGCGCGCTCGTTCAACATTCACATCTCTGAATGTTTATATTTCAATTTAAAGTTCACACACAAGCCGAAAATGCCCTCGATGTAAACTAGTGAGCGAGTCAACTGGAACAACAAACATTCCCCATGCGAAATTTATGACACATAAAATCTACATAATTGTCCCGGGGTGTTTCGGTAATAAGAAAACTAGTATCGACGATGTTGATTTGCTGCCAAAAGACCACATTTTCACTTGGAAAAGCCTCTGAACTGGACGATAATTCATCTAATAGTCAAAATTTTTATTGGTATTTTACTATTAACGATTACTAGCTAACCGGAAGTCCAATTTTAATGGAGTAAAGGCTATTTTATTGGAAATTTAATATATTTTCGATTGCCGTTTAGACATTTGTAAAATTCCTCTTAGAAATGCTATTGGCCTTGTCGTCAATTTACCTACTATTAATAATCCCTTTTGTTGCTAGTTGTTCTTGTATCTCGGCTAGCGAAAGCCGGATCTAAATGGACCAAAGCCCATGTTGTAGGGAATTTAATGTATTTTCGATTACCGTTTAGAAATTTTGAAATTTCCATCGGGAAATTCTATTGGCCTTGTCGTCAACAGTCATTTGCGTATCACTACTAATAATCAGTTTTTCTACATTTAGTATTTTCTCAGGAACTAATAATCCAATTTTAAAAATTCAAAGACTATTTTATTGGAAATTTGTTGTACTTTCCAAAGACGTATAGACATTTACATATTTTCCACCGGAAATGCTCGCAAATTTGACGCGAACTTAAAAATTTGCTTTTTCTCAGTTAGTGTCCATGTTTTTTCGGCAAACAATGATCGGATTTAAATGAATGTGATGTAATTTTAATTAATCTATGCAATTACGTCCAGATTCGAAAAGGATACCCTAATTATAAGACGATAAATTACCATACCATGGAATGATCATCATTAAACTGGAATATTTCAATTGGAAAAATAATTAATTTTAATTATGCTAAATGGGATGCAATTACTGTCATATTATTTAGGCACCAGCCCAGCAGGCAACCCAAGCACAAACATTTTCCAAAGTGTTTTGGGCCTTGCTCATTTTGCTGCCTTATATCTCACCACACACATTCTGCAGCTCTTCACCTCAAGACGCTTCAGTGGAAAGAAATGAGAAGATGGGTCGAAAACAGCGGGCGTCCCGCTTATGGTAAACATGCCAAGAGGTAACACAATGCGCCAGCAAACTTCTTAAAAAAAACGTAATAGATTTGAATAATGTACATGCGGCACGTTTCAAGAACAAGAACTGGAAGATTCCCCATCAGCAATGACTCGGACCCGACGAATACCCCGTAGGTAGGCTGCCTGAAGAAGAAGAAGAAGAAGATGGAGAGTTGGCGAAGACACATGCATTATATTATTTTAAAAAACGACCCACTGCTTCAGAATTGGATTCGGAATTGGAAGCGAGATTCGATCAGACAATGACTTTGAAAATTATTAACACAAACAACCGAACCAGCAAATGCCCATCGAGTTCCTACATCTTCAATCTCTGGTTCGGTTGTTGCTGGTGTGTTCGGTTCTTCTGTATTGTTTACTTAATAATTTATTATTGCCCCATTCGTTCAGTGTTCTTTTGCGTTTCCACTTCATTTTTGTTTTGTTACTTGTTGGGTGCATGAATGCGATTGCCTCACTTCTATTTTGTCAGCCAGCGTGTGGACCATGCGCTCATTGTTGCAGACGAAGAGATGGGCCACCAAACGGGCATACTTTTGTTTATTTTATCGTTTACGAAACGTAATCCTCCGTGCAAGACACAAAAAAGTAGATTAAAACTTCTTCTATATTCGGTAGTCGATTATTATTCAAAGAATCGTATTACGTTTCAAATGCTTCTGATGCAATACCCTATTGAAGACATAGATGAAGAGATACTCGAGCTTTTTCGGGTCTAATAAGCCGTAGAAATAACATCTTCGACAAATACTCTTCGCAACTGTAGAGAATTGTTGTTGTTAGCAGTGCGTAAACGTCATGGTGAAGAAATGAGACGTGGAACGATTCGATGTATTGAAAAATTTTCGGTTGTAAATCGAGATTGTCACGCATGCCACACATTCATTAGAAATAAATATGATTCCCGGTGAATTTCATCGGTTTTTTTAATGATGTTGATTATTCACAATGAGCGAACAGAAATGGACAAAAAGCAATAGCAACGAAGAGGAACGAAGCGCGCCTCGAAACACACGCATCTTCACTTCTGACCATTAACGGACGTTAATTAATTACCCGATAATGAGCGATCGCTTCACGATTCCGCGATGGATATCAGCACTTAAACGCATGGCGAACGCGAGTGCGCATTTATACCTAAAAGTTGTCCGCGTGCGTCCCCGCGTGGATGTATCGCGATAACGAAAAGTATTTACATGATGATGGCCAGCAAATGCAGAAGCATCAGAGAGGCCCCTTTAATAATCACCATAATAATAATCGAGTTTACTGCGGTGCGACGCTAACGAGACGCACAATCGCATGAAAGCCGAAGTGAAATTTAAATTAATTCAGAAATATTTTAATAAAACCTAGACTCGCTGATCTGTGGCTAGATGGGCACCTCGAGTGGGCACTTTATAATTACGGCCCGAGCCGAACCTATCGCTTCCTTCTTCTGCTCGTTTCGTGGATCGTGCGTATGCCCATCAAGATCTTGTCTTGGCTGCTTCAAGTGTTTGAAGTCGCCCGTGCGTTTATAATACCGTCAGCTCTAATCGTAATTTATTTTATTTATTTGCATGAGAACAATTAATTAGTGATGCGTTATTATTATTATATGAAAGCTATCGAAACCCACTGCGGGCCAAAGCAGAAAAAAAAGAAGAGAGAAAAAATAACGATGCGCTCAAAAAACAATTCGTGGGTCTGTCCGGATGGGAGGATGCAACATGAGGGAAATATTTCTTGGACATATGTTCCTCGAATGATTAAGGCACGAGAGGAATGTCGGTATGTACCGAAGAGAAGGAAAAGTTGAAGTTCTTTGGTTTTTAGTTTCGTTCTTCTTTTTGTTTCTCTTCTTGATGGTTGAATCGCATAAGGTTCGTGGATTTTGAAATGGTTTTTAATTTTCTTAATTGAATGAAATTTAATTTTTGAAGTATTTTTATGTAAATCAATTAATTTGCCATCTCAATTGTAAATTAGAAGAAAAGTTGGTTTAGGATGTAATTAACTTTTAAGATTTTGAATATAATGAAAAATACTTTTCAAATTTTATTTTAGAATTGTCTTACTGCAAAAAACACACTGAAAGGTGAAATTTGAAAGTTAGTTCCTGTTGGTTTTTGGTTACAAGTTCTCAAAACAATAGGAAATTTATGATTCTACAAGAGTTATCTGAAGTCCAGCAGAAATAAGCTTCATATTTGCAAATTTGGTCTACATGAAATTAGGATTCCAAAAGATTTTATTGCACAGTTCTTTAAGAATTTTTTACAAAATAGAAGTAGAAAATTAAATAATTTTCTCCGAAAATACCAAATTTTGGCCTGAAAACCCCGTGAACACTATACTAATGCCCGGTTTCTGAAAGCGATTTTATCTAACCAATAGCGTTATTTGTCACCAAAACTCATAAATGGGTTTCTGAAACGTACTATAGCGTCAACACTCCGATAAATCTCTCGCTAAAGTTATCGCAGCTCCAAGCTGGGATAAAGGTCCGAGAACTTATTTGACGCATGT
>JARJDZ010002040.1:0-16907 GCA_030264555.1 Aleochara sp. GC000083 | reverse complement strand
ACTTGTAAAAAGTTTCAAACATTTTTGTACAATTTTTGAATTTGGATTCACATTTAATATCTCAGATAACAATCAATTAACTAGTCTAATAAATTTATGAATTCATCCATCAATCAAACAGACATTTCTAACAAATTTTGAGTTTGGATATTACTGAAGATAACAATCAATCAGTCAACCAAATGAACTACTTTTCTTCTATCCGGGAAATTTATTCAACCAACTTTCCACGTAAAATTCTACTCAATCTCTTCCAAACCTTTCAATCTATTGAAAAGATGATAGAAGCAGATCAGGTCGAGACAGTCAACAAATAATATGCTTGTACCATGGATAAATTCAATCATAACCAACAATGTGTTGGTGAGAATATTATTGTGGGATCACACCCACACACACAAAAGCTATTTATACCTTATGTTATGTTGAATGAAACCCAACGGATTTTGATAAGAAATCGGCGCCACATTTGAAACTCTCAAATCCCTAAAAGTACACATATGAAATTCCCCATTCATTGATAATGTGATACAACTACGACCCAATCAAATGAAGACATCAAACAAAGTGCAAACAAACTGTATTTCTATCCAGGACCAAACATCCAACCATATTTGTTAATAACCATATAGATCCATCAAATCCAAATTCACATTTGAGGTAAACCACATGTTGTACAGAATATGGCAATGGGATAAACATAACATAGAATATGGTAATATTGAGGTATCCAATTCTGGAACCCATTCTGCTAGCTTCATGACAACAACAGCAGAAAATACTGGAACATTGTCCACCGAACGTGTATAAACATTAATGGGCTTCATCCTGTAAACGCCTGATTGTGTGCGTTCGCGCAAAGTGTGCTTGTATGCTTGGAGGATGATAAAACTCTCTGTCTCGTCGTGCCCGTTGTGTGCGGCACATGAAACAAAAACGGTCGAGCTGGTGCGAAAGTTGGAGAGCTCTGACATGCTGTGCGCTGGCTGCTGCTCTTCTTCACTCGTCAATCGCTCGTCTTCGCATCCGAGAAAGAAACGCCACATTCCCGGCCAGTGAAGATCCATTCCATTCCGCATCCCAGCCTGGCGGTTGATAGTAGGGAAGCGGCGGTATTCCTGTCATGGCTGCTGGAGTGCCAGCAAGACAAACAAATTGATTAAATATTTCGGCGTGCTCGGGCGCGTTTCTGCGTTGTTTCCCGTGTGTGTGTGTGTATGTGTGTTTGTTCCAACTATCAACAATTCGCCAGCATGCTTATCACGAGTGGATACGATATCGGATTTTTATTCTATTCCCATTATTAGGTAAGATCCCATCAACATCGTCCATCGGACATGCCATTAATTTTACGCGAGATTAATAGCCATTCGGATAATGCAATAACCATAACTTTTTTTGCACTATTTGAATGCTGTGACGCAGAAATCGAACGTGCTTTCTTTTTTATGGTCGGTAATTGCATTTGAAACGCACATGCATCAAAATAGAAATGGTTTCATTTCATTGCAATGTCTCTTATCAGGAGTGATTTTCGTGCTGCACTTGTGTGATCTTCGCCAGAGCATTGAATGCTCATAGTAAATTTAAATTCGACCTTGTTTAACAAGCGATCTATTGTATGGATTAAATGGTGCTGTTGCTGCTCACTTATTTCTACACTGAGTGCGTTAAAATCTCTTCCAGAAACTTCCTCAAAACTTCTTTCATTGCCAATGTTGAGCATTCAAATTGTCACTGAAATTTTGACGACGTTTTCAAAAAAAATTCTGGAGGCAACTTCAAGGATGCTTTTGCCTTTTGGCAGAGAAGAAGTTGATGGAACACTCCATATTTGAACATTCGTCATGATCTTGCGAGATTATCGCGCAATTGTTGAACGGTGTATATTGACGTGAACGTGAACATTTGATAAAGGAAGCCGCTCTATTTATAACTAAAATGACATTGTTTACTTTCTAATTAACATTAGCATTTTACAAGCCTGTCATAAATGAACGCAGATTTCATTCAATAACTGCCATTTAACAAACTTTTCTCTCCATATTGCAAATAATATGCAAATTCAGTACATTTCCCAAGGCGTTCTCCATAAATCATAAATCATACGACTTCACTTCTTGTATCGTGAATTAGTCACCGCTACAAAGAAATTACTTACAACTAATTATAGCTTACAAATTAAGTTCATTTGCCTTAAGCGTATGTGAGCCTGGTTGCATAATGCGCAATGCCTTAAAGCCACAAACGGCGCGAAATTCGATTTGTTTCCGTTTTTGCTTTCTAGTTTTCTCCAATCCCATTTTTTAATGTTGCAAATGAATGATAAACAATTTATTCATCGTAATGTTACGTCATTTTGATATCCTTATAATAAATTATATGTCAAATTATTACATCGTTATGTGTGTTTTCAATAAAAATTGATCGAGCGTAATTTAATGGAGCGTTAAATATTTTCATGTTTTATCTGTTGGTAGTTATCGGGTTTAAGATACACTATAAATATAAATAAACATAGCAATTCGTCTCACTCGTTAATGATATTAGTTCATGTTAAAAAATTTTCTTCTGTAAGCTGACCAATCAGTTCGAAAACATTAATCAGAATTGTATAGTTTATCTTTCTTGCACAACTAAACGCTTGTTTGCTTTCTTTAGTATGTTTGATATTCTCGGATATTGCGTAGAAATATTTTTTGACGTTGCAGATATCATTAATTTTAAAATTGCTTGATAGTGATTAGTAAGATCATTATTTTGTTATCCAAATTAAATATTTCTTTCAAGTTTAGAACTAAAATAGTGACAAAATTCCAAAATTAGATGCTGTAAAAACTGACAAATCAACAATAATATCAGCATTTTTTTTTAAAGATAATTGTTAAATTAAATTATTAAATAGACTTAATTTTAGCATTGCAAAAATTTCAACAAAACAAATTTGTTGTGAAACTTTTTTCTGGTGTGTTGATAGTTTTCGAACTTGAGTAATAATTTACTCTGTTTTTAAATACTGATAACTTTCTAGGATATTTCATTATTACTTTCTTATTTCCTAAATGAAATTAAGAACTAATTTCAATCAAGTAAGTAAATATATTGCAAATTTGTTATATGTAATTCAATTAGTCTTAATTGTAATTCATTTTTGGTAAATATAATTGACAAAATATAAGTTTAATATCAGAAACGATTAAATGTATTTCAGATTAGTCAAACGTAATTGAAAATACATCAAATGAAATTCAAAAGAGTTCAAATGCAAATCAATTTGGTGGCATTTTTTGTTAAATAATAATGCAGTTTTTTATAGGTAATATGAATATTTATAATTTTATTGCTTAATTTATAAATACAACTTAAATCAACTTATTCAATGTAATCAAAATTACATGAAATGATTTCGAATTTCAAATGACAAATTCTAATTTCATGAACCAGAAGTACATTTATTGCATTCTGAATTAAAAGTGACTTTTTCAGGATTGCAATTCACAGATTTGAAATTTATTTTATACATTTTAAACTTCATTTCAGAACTGAATTACATTGCTTTTCTAAAATTTAATTGGAGTTTTCTGTACTAATTGGAAAAGCTGTAGATTTGAATACCCAAAAAATTTAATTTGAATTGCAATTAACATTTACACCATATTCCAATTCTTCTCTAACAGACTTCAAAGCAAATTCTAAAACAGCAACCAAATGTTGGAAATTACTTACGTCTAGAGAGAACAAATGCTATTTATACTTTCATCTTTCGTCTCGAAAAGCACATTTGATTCCATACATTAAGCATTAAAATAGGTCATTGATACACCAGTCAATGGATTCCCATTTGGTCGGTACAAATTCCCCATTAGCTCCATTCACAAATATATTTTCAAATATATTTTCAATATATTTTTCATCTTTTTTGACTTGATCACCATGTTATACAACAATGCAGTAACTTTCTGCACGTTCGCTTCGAGCGCGCGCATTTTTTTCTGCATGAATTCCCCGAATTGTCGGCAATTATTACAGTGCGAAAATGCAGAGCTCTACATGATGCCCATTGGTGAATGTCGCATCATCGTCATTTCCGGCCCCCCGACACCGATGAGTTGACACTTTTACGAGAAAAACAAAACTTGGCGGGCAAAACACGCAAACGTGAATCTGTTCTTGTTGCTTTTTTACTGCCGGCATTTTTTTGTGTTTTTCTTGCGACTGACGATCACGCCATTTAACGACCGCATTAATGAGTCTAATGATACATTTATGTGCGCTGCACATCTGATGCGAGGAGAAGTATTTCAATTACGTTCATGGAATTTGTTTGACATCACAGAAATGTGCACTTGTGCAATTCAATTGGGAGATGGTTCAAGTTTGCGTTTGCGTTTCGGTTACGTATTGTTATAATTGCCTGCAGATGAAAGCGATTGCTGATGAAATTTATGATGAAAATGTAACAAAATAATGATAGGATTCCAAATTAGTTACTATAATTTAATTATTTATAGGAGGTGTAGTCGATTAAGTTATGGTTGTTAATTACTTGGATAGATCTCAAATATGATATGATTAATTCAGTCATTAATTAATGGAGTTATTTCGTACAAGGACAGCAATTCATGTGTGTTATTAATTAATTAATAAGCAATAATTTGATTGATAACCAATATCGTGACGATCTCATGAATTCGAATGTAGCTTGAGGCGTTTTTTTCTATATGATCCAGCACCTGGTAATGTTGCGTCAGAAAATATGAAGACATTTCTCTCCTACAACTTTTACACATAGTTTTTGAACTTGCAAATAATTTGATCAGGCTATAATCAAATTCCAAGTCAGAATTTTATTTGCAAGGATTTTATGAAGCCTCTAAAATGCTAAAACCAAATTACTTTTACATTCCAACTCAGAAATTTTGTCTGCAAGGATTATCATTAAATTTTAACTCAAAATTTAATTCGAAAATTCTCTATGTACCTTCAAAATGATTGAAAGTTGAAAATTAGATTTAACTTTGAACCCAGAACTTTGTTTATAAGGTTTTGTAGAATTTAATTATCAAGTTACTAATAAATTCTAACTCAGAATTTTATTTGCAAAGATTGTAGCTTCAGAACTAGTGAAAATTAATTTAGAAGGACTTTATGCACTTTCATTGTAACACAGCATTTTATTTGCAAAGATTTTATGAAGGCTCTAAAATGGAAAAATCAGATTATTTTTGCACACCAACTCAGAACTTTTATTTGCAAGATTTACCATTAAATTTTACCCCAGAACATTATTCAAAAATATTTCTCCAAAATGATTGAAAATCAGATTACCATTAAATTTGAACTCAGAATTTTCTCTGTTTACAAGGACTTTTCTGAACTTTCAAGATAGTTAGAAGATAGTTACCATCTAACTATCTAACTCAAATCTTTATTTTCAAAGAATGCCCCTCTGGAACTAGTAAAAAGTTATTTGTAAGGACCTTATGCACCTTCATCATAATGACAGGAAATTGGAAACCAAGTTACCATAAAGTTGTAAGTAAAGTTGGAAGAACTTTACTAAGAACTTTCAGATGACTAGAAATTGCTAATGAGATTTGAGGAGGGTTGGAAAACAATTAAAAAGTTCTGAGTCATTGGAATTGACGTCACCAGAAGGTACTCCACCAGGTCCGCAAACGTGTTCGTTGGAAAAATATGAGGAAACGCTGATGCAAGACACCCAGCGGGCGCACAATGCGCTTTTCCATAACCGCGTCGAATAATTCTTAATAACGAGCTGTTAATTGGCAGTTAGTGCGGTGCCCCTCTCCGGCGGGCACCCCGATGACGTCGAGCCCGATGTCCGAAACTATAGCATACATAATGCCGGGAATCTAGCTTCCGAGCCGTATAGTAGAACGCCGCGCCGCATCGAATATATCTTGAGAGTGAACTCTCAAACAGCGCACACATCCATCGGACGCGTCCAGATAAAAATACGTATAAACGCGCCGCGACTCTCCGAGAAGCCATTCAGCAGTCTCAGTTGCGTGCAACGGATCCCCAACAAGCGCAACCCAGCGACGACCGTCTCGCCGCACGCGTGTGCCCCACACACGCCATCATCTTCAGCACCGCCGTCGTCGACGACGACGTCTTCGTCGAGGAGGCGCGCGCGCGCGCTCGCCGAAGAAGGGCAATCCCCGAAGTCAGTCATTCCGCGCACTCCGCGCTCGGATCCATCTCTTGGCTCGCACTCGGACGCCGCGTTGTCTCCTCGTCTTCGCCTGCGTCCGCAGACTCGTTTTCTCTGCCGCGAGAGAGTCGAAAACTCTGCGCTCGCTTCGCGCGAACGGCAAAAAGGCAGCTGCCGCGTCCGCGAGCACGTTGCCCGCGTCCGACTTTGCGACTGTGCATCGAGCGTTCTGGTGCACCAGGCATCGCAGGACCACCACAAGGATAAGCTGCATCTGGAGGCCATCGTCGAAGGGTGCCCCGTCCTCGTTTCGAGCCGTTCGCCAGGAAGACATCTCCAAGTTCGGGTAGGTTGTCCATGGATCCATTCCGGCGCATTGTTGATTGTTGCTCGCGGCGGCGGCAAATCACGTCCGCAACGCATATCGAGCGATTCTTATTGGTCGCAATTTGTCAAATGCACGCCGGGCGGCGATTCGCACGGCCCGCATTCGCCGGCCGAATATCGCACGGCGCGCTTTTTATCGATTTTATTGATTGGTTGATCCACATTCTGCAAGAACCACTCCGGCGGACACACACGAGGCACGCACACTCGCGCTGTGCTCACCGAAACGAAACACCTTCGTCGAGTCGGTATTTCATTGAACTTTTCGCCGTGCGAATGCGAGTTTGCAATCAAAACCGATATATAACAAACGGCAGCCGATTTACTTTCCAATAGTTTTGCCAACAGTCGACTGTGTGCGTGGTGTGATCCACAGTTTGTCGTTCGTCTCGCAAAGTTCTTTCGCTCGTTTTTATTGTTTGTTTACACAGCTAATAAGCTTCAATCGGATTTTGTCATTTAGCGCGTTTGTGCAATCACAATTTATTACCCATAAAAGAGTTTATAGTATTTCAAGTAAGTTCTCTTTTCTTATTAGCAAATTATTTGCAATTTTTTAAGATGCATTAAAAGTTTAACAGTTTGTTTGTTAAAAGAAATGTTTTCAAAAACAACTTCTTACGGTTTTGACTCCGGAAGTGTTTTTTGTCGGAGATGTTAGTAAAAAAATATAGCTTACAAAAACTGGATTAAAGAGCAATTTGAAGTATCTTATATAATCATGAGTCATAAGTTATTATTTTGTCGTTGAAGCAAATCAAAACAAACTTTTTGTACCAAATTCAACTCGTTTCCAACAAACAACTTAAATTTACCAATGCCAAACAGTAATTATTTGCTCTTTTTGCTATCCAAATAGTTGATTGACTCTAG
This sequence comes from Aleochara sp. GC000083, assembly GCA_030264555.1. Taxonomy (NCBI): domain Eukaryota; kingdom Metazoa; phylum Arthropoda; class Insecta; order Coleoptera; family Staphylinidae; genus Aleochara; species Aleochara sp. GC000083. The sequence goes on along the minus strand of JARJDZ010002040.1, from coordinate 9,469 downwards.
CATCTCACATTTTTAAAAATACAAAATCTTAGAACTTAGTTAATTGAATCACAGTCAATTTTACAAAATCTTAGATTTAAATACATTTGCAATGCTATAAATACAAATCGCATTGTACAATATAAATAGCAAGAATATAAAAACAACATTACATATCGATTATATAACTTCCTTCTTCCTACAACAGGAAGAACAACATTTTTAATCGCGCATTACTAATTCTTTATATCTTCATGTTCTTCATTTCCACCGGGAAATAAACCACATTTACATTATTACATTTCTTGTCTAGGATCTTAAATAGCGCGAACCATTACAATACGTCGTATACAGGAAATACTTTCAGAAATTTTCGTACAGCTCTATGCTTCATTTACAGTATTTGCGAACAAAGCACCTGATGCGACGAGCGCGCATTCGGAGACAAGTGATTTGACGCAAAATAGAGAGACATGAATTCATTTTTTGACTCATTGTAATGTAACGGTCACATGCGTGCATCAATGCGAATGGTAGCAACTCACTCAGATGCAAGAACGCACTCCATTGATTGAAACAATTAGCCGGCTCTCTATCGAGCAGAGAGGCCAATTGTTTTGACAGCAGTTTATTCATCTCATCGCCGCCCGCGATAGACACACATGATGGTGCATATGTTCGCCATGGCGAATACAAAGCGAGTGGACACAATCATTGATTAGTTTCAATAATTCGAATAGCGGTGCAAGTGAAGACAGCACAATGGCGTTGCTGTCGCTGGGCATTTGTTGGTAAACTTGGCGCTCCTCAACAGCCGCCTGAAATTATTTATGCATAAAACTTATCAGTGAGTTCATCGACAGGCGGCGCATTTGATGTAATTACAGCTTTATAATCCAACGCTGATTTTTCCTCTTCGTGTAATGGAAATGTACGATTTGCAATAGAGCCGAATGACTAAACGATTTTTATTGCTCGTTTTATTGATTTACCACTCGGAAAGTTACTCAAATTGTTGCTGAGACTAATTCCATTCTTCCGCACATTTGGTCACAACTGTTGATCGCTTGGAGATACAACTCGTGATGGATCCATGGTTTTATGAGTTTTTTCGCCGTGTGCCTGCAAAAAAGAGTAATTAAAAGGTGATTTGAACTTTTGGCATCGTGTGGAATCAAAGATGCGAGCAAAACGAACGAGTAGCACCGCGCATAAAGCATAAATTGTTGGCAGTTGACGATAATTTATGTGCTAGCCTGTCACCATGTAATTTTCGCCGACGAGCGAGAGGATACGTTTTTGCCATTTTTTGCGCGTGCGAGTCGTCGTCGTCGTCGTCGCGAGCCTGTGTAGCTCGCAAGATACATACGTGAATGGCGCAAGGTCGGAGTCGGCACAGACTGCTCGGCGACGGACTCGTTCGACGTTCGAGACCGTTTGCTTGGCTCGTTGGGCAGCAAGCTGCGGCCGCCAACTTCGTGCAGCCTGTTGGCGGTCGCCGTCAGCGAGCGAGGCATGCGAGAAACGCTGTGCGATTTGACGCGAACCGCAAGCGACAAATGTAAGTTATGTACACATGTGTATCGTACGATCCCGATCAAGGAGGCATGCGAGATCCGATCTCTGGCTAATGCCTCTGATGCCGACGTCCAACTTCGTGTCGTGTCATGCCGTACAACTTTACACACGCTGTGCAGGCCGCGCCGATGCGCGGAGCACGCAGCCAAACGGCGTTCGTCGTTGTTGGGTGTGCACGATCTGCTGAAACGTTGAAAATGCATTTTGCTACTAGCCTCACCGATTCGTATTATTATTGTCCGTGCAGGCCAATGCGAGCGGCACCTTCCAATATCAGACTGTTACTTTTGTGCTCAATAAGAAGGAGAGACCTTTCCATTGTCGTTGCTCTGTAAATGTATATTTAGCTCGGGCTTAACATTTGCGGAAATTACCTTACATTTACTTCCAATTCACGCATTCAGATTTCCAATCAGATTTATTACTAATGCCAAGCTTGAGCAGATTTAAGTCCACGTACATGGTCCATTGAGTTGTGTAGCACTTGAATGTTTAAGCACGAGAAGTTCAAAAGCAATCTACGAAATTAAGAATTAAAATCGGTTTAAAATATTAGGTTAGGTTCATTGACTATTGGGGACTTACTAGGGAATTTTTCGTAGCTAGGATGTCCGGACTGTTTTCTTGATGTTGCCTAGCAACACAAGACCGCACACGATGTAAATAAAAGTTACCACCTTCTTTGCAGATCTAACCTTTTGTAATGTTGCAAATACCAATTTAGCAAAATGAATATAATTCGCAATTGAAACAAGACGAATAATTAAAAGTCGCAGTCATGATTCGATTACTGCAACAGCAGGTGATTCGTGAAATTAATTCCGACAACAATACTCGCTGTTGTGATGCAGGTATGTCTTCGATCAGCAATTTACCATACGTAGATGGTACGTTCCCTGCATACAATTCCTGTAATTATTTCGGCAATAAACCATTCGTAATCCTCGGCCAGCCGGGCTGTATTCAAATCGTATGGTAATTGAGTGGAATTGCACATTACAAATTGTTCATTCTATAAATAGATTTCCGACGCACTTAAATTCGTATTACTCAAGCAGGTAGGCCGCTTCAGGTGTGAGCAATTAGCAAGCAATTTTGCGATGGGGAAACGCTGTCGTCATGCGCGTCTAGTTCTTCTGCGAACGCGATTAGTTTCCAGTTGGTACTTGATGGTCCGCCAATTCGTCCGTTCGACGCCCATAAAAACGTCCATGCTGCCGGTCGAGTTGCGAATTTCGGCCGAACTGATGGATGACATCATTGTGCACCCAAAAAACCCGTCCTTTTTTGGGCGCTTTCGATTTTATCATCAGATGAGTGCGTTTCTTCTTCCATGAATTCATCCATCAATTATGATGCAACCCACTTAGCATTCTTTGATTGTTTCAGCAACCAACATCACACACTCAGAATGAACGCTATTAAATGCAAGAAAGGACAAATACGAAGTTAGATTTAGATTGATTGCTGTGATATTAATGGAACATTCGAAAAGTCAGGTGCAAAAATGGCATTCGGCCATTGTGCACGATGGAGCATAATAGTCTTCTTGGGTTTCAGTAAGTGTAAGCGAGTCTCACTTATGATTCCGCACAGCCTACGCATTTTCTTGCAATTTATCACCGGTAATGACATCGCATGCCGCAACTGAAGATTATGTTTCGCGATTCGACATTTGATACGCGCTTGCCTCCCAGCATATTCGCAAAAGCTGCGCGCACCGAAGCGTTTGCCATAACCCAAAGTTGAATGATGGCAAATATACTTTATCATCCTAGTAAATTATTTCGCTTATTTATTATGCAAATCGATTTTAAACAGTCGTTCATTTGCGTCAATTTCACGTTAAACTTGCGTGCATATTTTTAGATAGCAACGCACTAAAAATGACTCAGTGGAACAATTCAATAATATTATTTTCAGTCCAAAGTCCTGGAACCTGGAATTTCATCATTTGTTTTTATAGTAATTGCCTTTCAATTTTCATTACTCTTTGAAACTTTATATTTACATTCAGTTATAGTTGAGGAATGTCTAACCTTGACGAAGATCTGGTTTTAATAATTTTCTGAGAAGACTGCAAATGAACCCATTTCGCGGTATTGTTTACGTTATATTTGAGCGTTTTACAATAATATATGAAAATGGGAAATCGATGACATCATATCATGACGCACTGAAGTTTTAAATAACGATTTATTTTAAAGTGCGCAAAAAATTGACTGAGGTGATTTATTAATGGATTTATTTTCTTAATTACAGATGCATCAAAGACCGACGAGTATAAGCACTCAAGGAGTGTGGGCATACATGGCTGTCGCTTTAGTTCTTCAGATGACTTCTGGTAGTCCAACCGAGCGGACGAAACCACTCCTCACGCACCATCTAACGAAGCGCTCCTTCTATGACCTTCAGTGCAAAGGGGTCTATGATAAGAGCATATTCGCCAGATTGGATCGAATCTGCGAGGACTGCTATAATCTCTTCAGGGATCCCCATCTTCATTCACTATGCAGGTATAGCTAAAAAACTTTCCAATTCAAAAATTTTGAAACGTCCAATTCAAAAAGTTCAAAAAGTCTTCTTAGAAACATCGTTTACTTGAATTATCGAGCATTCAAGTCATTAAAATAGAATTTATGCCTTTTGGTGTTCGTTCTTCAACAAGTAAAGAATAAAACTCCTTGAACTCTTTCCTGCTAAAAAAGCAGCCTGCCAAAAAGTAATTACATGAAATTTGATGTCTAAGAAATGTGCGCGTGCCCTGATTTTCTTTTCATTTTCCCGCGAAACTCACCGTTAAAAATAAAGCAAATTTGCGCGCGAAAATAATTACATTTAATGCTCGTACGTGTCAGCACTTTTTACGAGCTTTGACGCGTTTGACGTCCGACGACTAAATGTGTGGTCCTTCCATGTCTGCCTCCGCAAAAGCAAGTAGAAAAACTTTCACATGCTGTCACATCACCTGCGCAATACAGCGAGCGATTAAAAATGGGCTGAAATTCGCGACGCGGGACGCAATTGGCAAGATTTGTCGGAGAACATCTGTTAATGTGATGTGCCAGACGAGCTGAAATGTAATCTGGTACACTACAAAACGGTGCTTGACTTTTTCGCTCATGATTCTCTGATATAATTCTCTGATATGTGGCTTGTCGTGTATACGTTTGGTATTTATGTTTTGGTTTGTTAATTACTTACAGGAAGAATTGTTTCACCACAGATTATTTTAAAGGATGTCTGGAAGCGCTGCAGCTTACAGACGAGATGGAACAGGTTCAAACGTGGATTAAACAATTACACGGAGCGGAGCCAGGTGTATAGGTACACAAAACGCCAAACTATTTGCACGTTATCATGATTGGAGAATGATAAACTACTACTAATACTACTACTTATTGACCTATACATTTTTGCATTTTTGTCGAATATTTTTCAATGTACTAATGTACTACTTACTAACAAACAATTTGCATTTTTAACAGCTTGACTTTTTCAGCATCGCCGGGACTTTTTCCACTAATCGAAACTAACTATTTTTGAAACGGCGCTCATTTTGTATTTTGATATCTTGTGCCATACTAAAATCATTCTTATACATGAGCTACCATCAAGATGTTAATTCGAGTGCTTTCTGTTTAGATCTGAATGTTTTTCGAAGACCTACTTTAGAGGATGCGTCGAGGCTCTACTTCTATCTGAAGAATGGGAAACACTAAATCGGACGATCAGTTATCTCGGCAGGAAATAAACCAGTACCCAAAACAGGAAACTTCACAAAAACCTAAGTCGCCAACAATTGAATCAAGTACGTTACGGTCAATGATAACATAAACATATATTCAAAATTCTTCTTCGAAATTCATCGCGGTAAAGAGCCAAAATAACAATGAAGCGCGAACCTGTTTCAAATTATTGTATATGTCCTATGATTCTAGTCCTAAACAAATCACTAGTACACTTATGGAGATTTGATTGTATTATATAATATATATTTTAGACTAATTAATTAATTAATACGTATGTGTTTATGAGGAATATGAATGAGGTACCCTTTTACAATGAAAGATTTAATGAAGAATAGCCAACATTTGAAATACCTAACACATGTAAACTTAATTTTTATACAATTTTCACTAGAATTTTATCCTATTTAACAGAACAAAAAAGAGGGAAGACATTTACAATTAAGTGTGCCTTATAAAAGAGATTTTTGGAAATATGTAATATTTTTACAAAATGTAATTTTTCAATCGACATTTTACAATTTCGTAACTAATTTTAGAAAAGCACAATAATGAAACAAATTGGAAATTATGAAGAACACTAATTGTCATTTCTAAAGTGTAAGATTGGAAAAAAAATGAATCTCCTACTGGAACAACTCTGTAATCGATGTGAATCGGGATCATCGGTTTACATCTTTACACCTTTCGTAGATATTATCTAAATATTTATTTATTTATTTATAAATAATACTTGTACTCGGGTAAATGATGTCATTGAAACACCTATTTGTTCGCATCAAGCAAGCGATGCAATGTGAAAGGTTTTCTATTGTTATAAATAGGCTGGATAACAATAAGAAAACTTTAAATAATTGAAAATACGCCTATCATTATACACATTTATAAAAAAAAGTATGATGTTTTATCAGCAATTATTCTGTTTTGACATTCCAGTTATAAAACGATCAGTATTTTCTTTTTAATCAATTAATATGTATTTTATTCAGTTCACATTCTCAGTTAGACACGTATTTAAGAATTACTTTAAAAATTGTAAAACGAACAATGACCATATGCAAAACATTTCACTTTCAATCAATTTCACACTTAATTATTTACGTTAGGATTTTGTTTCTTCTGGTTAGTATTGTTACAATTATTTTCAGAATATCTCCAATTAGTCAGGATAAATGAACAGTATTTTCATTAATTACAGATATTGGAATTATGATTTGTATGTACATAGAACACTGTAATGATATAATATTGAAATATGTATTTTTGGCAAACTATCAATCTATAAATGGCAGCTGTATACATCGTTTTTTACTTTCCTATTTTTCTTCCAAAGCACAATTACTAAATAAGTATAGCGGGAAAAAATGACTATTTTATTTATAAAACAAAGTACGATGGAAAAGGTATTATAGGCATCCCATTATACAGGTCCTTGCAAATTTCCCAAACAGTTTCCAACGAGATTCAAGATGCAATACGTATAATATTATTAATGTGAGTTTATTAATGTAATTAAGCATTTCAAGAGGGTTGAAAATAATATTGTAGACATGCAAGTGGAAACCAGACCCAAGATAATTCTTGTTACTGACATGAGAGACAAACCACAAACTCTGTGTCATGTCATGTAGCCCCTAATGGCCTTCATAACTATAAAGCAGTAGAAGTGTGGTCTGGTACAGGTATTTATTACTATTTTAAGTATTTGCTGTTTTCTGTTCATTGTGCATGCATAACATTTAATGTTTGATAATCAGATGTTTCCATTCTTTCAAAAATCTAGTAATAAATAGTAGTAATTAGTTTAACATTATTCTAACCAAGTGAAACTGATATTAGTATTTGCTGTATGTATGCTAAATTGGACATTCACCACCTGATGTGTGTAACAACTGCTGGTGCTTAAGGTATTATATAAACAATTCATACATGTATATTTAATTTGTGAACAAATATAACATTATTTTTATTGTTACAGAATTTGCTTGTTTTGCTGCAGTGCTCATTGCGTGTTGGAGGACTTCAAGCCAACATTCACCATTTGATTTATGTAACAACTACAGGTACTAAACATATTATATTTATAATTCATTCTTCTATAATTAATTTGTAATTCTGTCATTATTTTTATTGTTACAGAAGCTACGCTGTTCTACTTTATTGTTCTTCACATTCATCACATGATGTGTGTAACATCTTCCAATGTTTAAGGTATTATATATAATTTATTTCTGTATATGAAATATCTAAAGAAATCTAAAGAAATATTCTGATATTTTAATTGTTACAGCATGCATGTTTTGCTAGAGTGTTCATCATATGTTGGAAGTGCTTCAAGCTACACTGGGCACATTGTTGCAGTCAGCATCAATTAGTGTATCTGCTACATGTTCCTAAGGTATTATATAAACAATTTATGTCTATACATTCCTTATATGAATAATAAATGGCTCATCATATTTAATTTTACAGGATTTGTATCTATTACTTCATCACTTGTTACATAGGATATCATGAAGTAGTCACCAAATGATACACATATTAGCAGCAGTGTCTTAAGGTATTGTATAAACATTTCATTCTGTATTTTTAATGTATTGAGAAATATCCTATAATTTATTTTGTTATAGGATTGGTAGCAATTATTGGAATCATTGCCACATGTTGGACATTATATAATTTGACTCACACAAGTACAATTGTAAGTAGCCTTTTGATTTCTATAATTAATAACATCATTTAATTGAGTATTTTCTGTTCGTAAACGTCATTAATGTTAATGGCGATATTTCACCAAACTTTCATTTACTGCCATTAATATAATGAGGATTACGAACAGTTAAATATTCCAATTACAAAATCCTAACCAGGAACAATCTTGCCCGCAGGTTTTAGTAAATTTAATTTACTAAAACCTAAATTAACGTTCTATTTCTTATTTCTTCTAACTTTTCACATTTTATTGTAATTAACTCTTAATTATTAACAATATTTGTTAATTTACAGTTCTTGAATAGTAGGGACATCCTGTGATCAGTAGCCAAAGTTCAGGTGCAGTATTAAACTTGCCGTGTTATATAGGCAACCAAACAAACTTATCGAGTTTGCTTTGCTGTTGCGTAGACACCTAGTGGTGAGTAGCCAAAGTAGACTTGGCAATTAAATTGTTATTGCGTAATATAGGCAACCGGCCGTACACGAAAAGTTTCTTTATCCAGCCGCAAATTTGAAATTGGCGCCACTGTCGTACTTATTTTGTCTATCCGCCGAGACGTCAAATAATTCTCATTTACATTTCTTGTTGGCTTACAAACAAATACGTATTGATTTTTGCAGCATCTGCGAGCATGACATAGGAACCTTTGGCTACAATTATCATGGTATGCTGTTAACAATTTATTACTGTATATTCAATTTGTGAACTAATGTCTTATAATTTTTATTTGCAGAGAGTATGTTTGGAGTTGCGATTACATTGGACAGTTTGCCACAACTAATAAGGTACTTTGCAAACTATTTATTATTGTACATTCAATGTGTGAACACATGTCTCATTGTATTTATTCTTACAGTATCTGCGAGTATGGTCCGAGTCGCCATTACGTGATGGATGAATTATAGGCAGTGTTGGACATTTTGCCACAACTAATAAGGTATTTTACAAACTGTTTATTATTGTAGATTTAATGTGTGAACACATGTCTCATTGTATTTATTCTTGCAGTATCTGCAAGTATGGTCCGAGTCGCCATTACATGATGGATGAATTATAGGCAGTGTTGAACATTTTGCCACAACTAATAAGGTATTTTGCAAACTATTTATTATTGTACATGCAATGTGTGAACACATGTCTCATTGTATTTATTCTTGCAATATCTGCGAGTATGGCCCGAGTCGCCATTACATTGTGGAGGAGTTTTAGGCAGCGTTGGACATTTTGCCACAACTAATAAGGTATTCTGCAAACTATTTATTATTGTACATTCAATGTGTGAACACATGTCTCATTGTATTTATTCTTGCAGTATCTGCGAGTATGGCGCGAGTCGCCATTACATGATGGAGGAGTTTTAGGCAGCGTTGGACACTTTGCCACAATTAATAAGGTATTTTGCAAACTATTTATTATTGTACATTCAATGTGTGAACACATGTCTCAT
>JARJDZ010002036.1:0-19056 GCA_030264555.1 Aleochara sp. GC000083 | reverse complement strand
TTCAATTCATCGCTGCATTCCAACGTTAAAGGGTTAAACCAAATATTACGCAACACTTTTTTTGTGGAATGGGGGAATCAAGTTCATTCGAAACGAACCAGTTCTCTTCTTTTTGAAATTACATCAATATCTCCGAAACTAATCGGCCGATTCTTCTGATTCAAAAAGCATTTGTCATATTTTAGCGAAAAAATTACATTGCTCATGCTGCTGATTCTGTGCGCGACACAGAAATACACGAACTTGACAAATGAGATCCTAAAATGCAAAATTTTTATGATTCAAAGGGCATTTATCATATTTTGACGAAAAAATAACATTGGTCATGGCCCCGAATGTGTGCGGGTGTCAGAAATACTCCCCCTTTTTGGGGGAATCAAGTTCATTCGAAACGAACCAATTCTCTTCTCACATTTTCATCAGTATCTCCGAAACTAATGATCCGATTGCATTCAAATTTTCAGGGATTGTTTATTATATATTCATGGACATATTTAGAGATTTGCAATATCGGAAATCAATTTATTCATGAATTCGCCCGAAAGAGCGTTTCATTCCGAGCGTTACATACCAGTTCTATTCACTCCCTATAATTTTTTGCACAGCGCGCCTAAAGAAGTTTTCACTTCAAAAATTCGCGAATTAACATATTTATATTGACAAATTTGATTTCAATGAAGACGTTTTTCAAGTATTAATCAATTACTATCAAAAATCACAAAAATTTAGTGTTATCATATAAATTTAAGATTCTAAAACCTACAAAACCAAAAGATTCCTCTTCATTTTGCACACTTTATTTTCCCCTTCTTGAAATTTCTTGGTTACATTCTGATCTTAATTTGTGTACCATGTGTGGTGGTCTCTTGCAAACACGCACCGACGAAACGTAAAACATCTTCATTCGGCATGTAATTATAGCACCCAGCATCAACATGGCCGTAATTTAAGCGAGCCTCACTTGTCAGTCAGATCTTCGAGCCAAAGAAAGAAATAAAGCACGAACGAATTGTGGAGTGAAATTGAGCAGCACATTTATGCAGAACTCGAGGGAAGCCATCGCGTGAAGATGACGAACGTGACCACCCAACTCGTCGACAAATTTGCACAAAATTTACACGTTTCCTTCGATCCGTTTTTTTTCTCTTCAGATCCTCCACCCAAAATAAGAAGCTGAATTGAGGAGACTGAAGAGAAGAGAGGGATTTGCAGTGTGAATTTCGGAATTAATCAGTCGGTAATCAGATGCAAGTCTTCACATCTCTTAAATTTGACGTCAATCAAAATCTTGCCAAAGAAGAAATCAATTTAATGCCCTTGGAATTAAGTTGTGTAGGCTAACGTGGAATAAAATTGGAAATGTCGCATTTATTTCCAGATGCAGATATTGATCAGTGCAGCAAGTTTTATGACTATGATGACGATGGCTCGAAGGTATTGCCGCTAATTAAATATCAACATTTTAGATAATTAACTGTCGCGTTTACGCATTTAACGGGAAAATTATTCGTTGCGCTTGCAATTGCTCGTATTATTACTGCGTGTTGGCGAAGAAGTGCCCATGAGGTATAGACTAGATCCTGTAATAAAGTTATAGTTATAATATTATAAATAATCATAAAGTCTTGATGGCTGCACATGCCAATGCTTTAATGGTACTTTTCCTTGATTGTTAAATTTCTTAAGTTTTCTTCTTATTTGATAGTAAATATTTGAAACATTTTTGGATCTAAGGTCATTTTTTAAAGGTCCTTGAATTGAATTTTCCAAAATTTGACTCCATTATCGCAGGATAAAAACAAGAAGTAGATATTTTCGAAAACAGATCTTAAGAATCTTAAATTCTTGTTTTCTAGATCAATTGATAAAAAAATCAATATTTTCAATCATTTTTAAAATTATAGACTAATTTGTTCATTGATTGCAAAGCTTTCAATTCAAAAAGTCCATTGTTTAATTCCAATATTTAAAAATGGTAAATTTCCTTGATTGTTAAACTACTTAAGTTGTCTTCTTAATTGACATTATTTTTTTGTATTACCTTTGATATTTTGTTGTAATTTAAGGTTAATTTTTCGAAGATCCTTGAATCGAATTGTCCACTGAATTGTCCAATAAAAAGATAAAAAAAAAGAACAAAAGAGATTTGCAAAAAAGATCTTAAGACAATCTTTAATTTTATTGTATTTCTAAATCAAGACATGAGAAAATCACTAATTGAATTCATTTGATATTCTGTTATTAGAAATGTTAATAAACTTTTACACTTTTCCTTGAAGAAGTTTAACATCTTATTACATCTTAAAATTTAATAATCTTTGAAGTTATTGCATTCAACAACTCAAAAGAATATGATAAAGAATCCTAAAATCATTGTCTTAAAGATTATTGAAATCCATATCCCAGAATGATAAAAAGCAGAAGATTTTTCCAAGAAGAGATCTGAAGACAATTCTTAAATTGATGTTTTTCTTGACTAACAAATGGATCTTAAAGCAATTACATATCCAATAATTTTTCGGATTTCCTAAATCTCCTAATGTTATAAATAATGATAAACTGTTAAGGATTCTTTTCCTTGATTGTTGAACTTCTCAGTTGTCAAATAAACAATACTAAATTTTCGATTATCTTTGAAGTTAAGGAGCATAAGCTCTTTGTCTAAAATTTCCTTAAATCGAAGTAAATCCATTCTTCATTTCCAATATCTCAAGATGAAACATTTCTAAGAGTTCTTCAAGAATACATCTTAAATCCAATCCTTAAATTTGTTATCTTCGCAGATCAACAAATAAAGACATCAGCAATAGAAAGTAAAAACCAATAACATTTCTGGAACTTGATGAATTTCTGAAATATATATTTTAAATTTGTTTCCAGGTACATTCAATCAAATAACTTCTTCCTATTCTAAAACACCAATAACTTCTTCAAAAAATTACTTACTAAATTTTATTATACTTCTAATAATTGATAATAACCTTCACAGAAATTTTCAACAATACCATCTCTATATCTCTAAACATCTACAATCTACATCTTCAAACCTTTAACTTCTTGCTACATTCTGCAACAAACTGCTGGATGAAACATGAACATGAAGATACCTCGAAGAGCAAAAGACACAAATGTATGTGCGTAATTAGCGTGTGCTTAGTTGAGTTGCAGGTATACTTAGAGCAATTACGCTGCTCTTAAATTTCATGCCGACATAATTGATTTATGTGTGTATGGTTTGCACCATCCGCAACCAACAACCATCTTCAAGATGCTAACTTATAGCCTCGTATCCGATAAGTAAGCTGTTCAAGGCAGGTCTTCCTGTTTCCATCATAGAAGTAATCATAGATCTTCATGAAAGGTCAATTACAATTGCAATTCTAATTATTTACAAGTCTTTTATCCATTGTTAAAGTTAAAAATGATGTATTCAGCTGACGTCTTGAACAGTTAGTTATCATATTATTCAAAGCAATATTCTTACCAGAAATCAAAGATCCTTTTTGGATCTAGTTAATTAAGAAGACTTTTTAAAAATAATATCTTCATTTTAGATTCAATTATTGTGTTTAAATTATTAAAATAATTGATGAACTTGAAGATGGATTTTTGAAATGTTGGTTCTTGATGTTCCAAATTCCCGTGGGAATTCTCAAGAAATAAAATCAAGGTATAGTGAGATACTCCAAGAAGTCATGGTGTCTAATGAAGTGTAAGATGTCTTTAACACATCTCGATGATGTGCTAATGAGAGAAACAAATACTTTGCTTGTTTTACAACATTTTACCACATGGATTTCTTTGTTTTGGTAACAAATATATTGTTGCTTAAGAATGCAGGTTTTCTCGGACCTAAAATCGAAATAGATCATTTCCAAATAATTTGGGAATGTCATCATTTGATCATTCTTGGAAGCAGAAAATGGTAGACAAATAATGAAGAGGTACTCAAAGATATTTTTTTCTGAAAATTGAATCGATGAAAAAAGGTTTCAATTTGTAATAAATTAAGGATTTCTTTTAGGAATAAGATTTTTGTTTAAATTGATAACAACTATTTAGGATTAACAATGTTCAAGAGTAACATTTGAACCTGATAATGATTTCTTATAATGGGGAAATAATTTGAAAAAATTAATCTGAAGAAATTTTCTAAAATAAATTGATGGTACCAAATGAATTTAATTGACAAAATTGATAACGAAATAAAAGGACCCAAAGATGATTCTTGATGTACCAAGAATCCTTTGAAGAGATACTTCAAAGATCTTCAAATTTTAATAATAATTGTTGGTATGACAAAAATTTCATTGTCAGAAAATCTAGATTAACAATCATTCTTTTTATAATCTCAAAATCCATAATTTTATGGTACATTATACCACACGAAAAATATAAATCCATCTCTAAAAATTTTCAAGAAACACATTCAGTAATAAATCTTCAACTTCTTCTTCAACATTCACTCAACTAATTGACTTGTATCCTATAAGAAATTAACAAATCAATCACTCATATTTCTTCCTACTAATAGAAATACCAATTGACCAAAAAATTCTCATCTATAACTCGGATATACTTCTGTAATTAAAACGCAATATTAATTACCGTTTGAAACTGAGGAGGAAAATATGCGATGAAAATACCTGAAGAACAACCTGCCGACTGTGACTCGACTGTGAAAAGCAAACACGAGGAAAACCCAGTCGATCATAATCGTTAAATGCATTAATTAATGTCGCCAGCAGCAATAAACGGCGCGTTCGCCGACTGAAATTCAATAATTCAACGAGACATTCCTTCAATTAATTACGCGAACATTTTCCGCTCACTTAAGCAGGCTGTTAATGTCGCTTTGCTGGCGCTGCAATCGCTTTACATGTGTCGATTTAATTAGAGTGAAAAATTTATTGCATTTTTAGCCGCCATTATGCACGTAAATCACATTATATACAGCGCCATCTTTGTGGTTAAATCGTTTCAATACTTACTTGAAAATCGATAATCGAATTGATAAATTTATTGTCTTCACTGTATATACACATAAGATTTACTCGTTGATCTTCTTCGTGTATTGTCGCAAAGATCTTCACACGCAAATTAACGCCTTCGGAGCTGTCGTTCAAATATCACAATTTCCAGTTTAAATAAATCTCCGGGGAAATGCCGCATGACACGACATGTTGGATGGCATAATATTTGCCTGCGAACTGCTGACTCATTCTATGCATTTTTTGCATGCAATTTAAAAAGGCAAACCAGATGGCGCTAAATTTGTCGTGCCATTTTGCCATTTATTTGTTGCTGCGTTCAAATGAAGTGTTCCACGAAGATCGTAAAAGTTTTAATTCCTAGCCTGGACGATCTATGGATCGATAAGATCGATAAAGAGTTTTATTCAATGCACGTTGGATTTGAAATGAAATCGAAACACAATACGTGTGTAAATCAATCGAACGTGATGTCTATTAGTCGAATGCACGTGTCGCATAACAAATTTTTCTGAGTTGTTTAATAGTCACATTAAATTTTGAAAAAATCAGGATATGCAACCAAATCCACATTAAAAATAAAACACTGACATTAAATATTTAAATTAAAAATTTAATAATTTTAGTTTTGAATTTAACCAGAAAATTTAAGTTGTTTAATGAATTTGTAAGAAATATTTGTGTAACATTGTAGATGAGAAAATGTGCGTGTGGAAAGGTGTGACAAGCGCCAGGCGGTTTTCTTTGACAATTTCCACGAAGAAATTAAACGTGTGCATCATTTTCCCATTAGGCAACTAATTAGAATGCAGAAAACATGACATGATTCTTCAATTACATCAATTTCCTTCAAAAAAAAATTTTTTTTGCAGAAATTGTTTATTTTCCTCCGTGGATTTCTTGATTTCTTAACAAGGACATGAAATATTAATCAGGATAAATTAATAGAGACATAATTCTTACACCCACTTGATACTTATAAGTAATAACTAATAATAAATCAAAGTGATTAACATACACAATGTTCGAATTGAATTAATCCCGGCGTAAAAATGCCATTAAAGCATAATTTTCACGCAGCAATCCGCGATAAGGACGGTGATAATGGCCGATTTAGAGATAGACATAAAGATAAATTGAGCGCGTTCAATGGCGGACTGTTTGTCGCCATTAGCAACCGTTTTTAATTGGCCATAAAAACGGCGCTCGACAATGAGCTTGCATGCGCTCATTAATCTCGCGCAATAAGGGAGCTATTAAAAGAGATCTTGTGAGTGATAAATAATTATTGAACAGAAGTCAGTTGGAAGGTAATAAAACATTTTCATATCGATCAATTCGTTCATATTTGCACTGAGTTGATGATTGCTATTCTTAGATATGATGTGATTACTAATTGATCCGTTAAATTTATTGATTTTGATTTTTTGATGGGATAAATATAGACTACCAAATATACATGTAAATAAATATTGATCAATATTTGATATGATGATCATCAATATCAATATCACAACATTTAAATAATAATATAAAAAAATAGTTTTATTCAATTTGAATTTAATTGAAATTTTTAAATGTAGGCAACCAAAAATACTGCCCAATATACACATTGTCTTTAGTTTTGAAGCAAAAATTAATAAATTTATTTGTAGTACAGTTACAAAAGCAAAAGGAGAGTAAAAATTGTAAGTTATCAATAAATTAAAATTTGCAAAGTTGAATTAGGCATTTAACGAAAACGAAACCAATAAATTCACGGTTTTATTTGTTGTTTAATGTTATTTATGCATGACTCCCCTCGTCGAGCGCCAGCAATTTGCTGATGCATTATCATAGAAAACAAATACGATTACAATGCACAATGTGCAAAAAAATCCGCGAGGAAAAGAAATCCTTTTTATTGAGATTTTATTTATGACACGACTGTAAGTTGGTTGTGCAGTCGAAACAACAAAACCGGCATTTGCCGTCTTGTCCCGTTCGCCTGTCATTCTCCATCCTGCGTGCAATTTGCAAATTGCAATGCGCGATTGAAATGCGTCGATTGGCGCCAGCTAAGAATGCTAATTTTGTTATTGTACTTGGACGCGCACGCGCAACATGCAACATGCAATTCCAGATACAGTGTGTCCTCAATGAATTTTTCGCGAATCGATTAAGCGCACGTTTCGCTTAATTTACGATCGAGTTTATACGAATGACATTTATCCTGAATGTAAATGCGAACAAATTGATTTGGAATTGCTCCTTGAAGCGTAACATTTCACAGAAACAAATTGCAAATTAGACATGCAAAAAAATGATAAGGATAACGTCTTCAATAATCAAAAATCAATATTTTTGAATTGTCTGGTTTGCTGTTATCGAATAGTTATTAAGAGTTATTTGTAATTTTATTTAAAAAAAGAAGTGCTAATTAAATTATCATACCAACGTACATGAATAAAGATTAATCAAGTGCATTAATATTCTATAAATTAATTACTATCGACGTGAAGTAATGTTGATTAAACTCACTAATTGCTGAGAAATCTCAAATAACTTAAATATATTATTAGTTATTATAAATATCTTTTTCTTTGCACACGACAAATCAATCGGATTCTAGATCTAGATTTCCGCAAAATGTGTTCTAGATGATGCTAATAAATGAGATGCAAAAATAGCAACTCATAGTGAAAAAAAAATGCGATAAATGACATTGCTGATGATATATTTATTTTTGCAAGTTGTTGAAACCAGTTTGCGATGCTTTAGCAGATATTCCATTAGATGAACAAAATGTTTATGTGTGAATGTATGGAAAATATTTAGCATGCATTTATTCAGCGTTTTGATTCATTCAAGCTCCAAATGGAAAATAAATAAATAAAGTGAGGTTGATGTATTGGAAAAATTATGAGTGAGTTGTCATAAGATGATCATGTTTATAAATTACGTCGTATTTATATGCGTATTTTATTTGTTTTCATGTTGGATCTTATAACTAGGTAGAAAAATCAAGGTATTGATATGAAAAAATTATTTCAAATTTGCAAAAATTGAAAAATATTTGCTTTGGTTAAGGTCGAAAAGTACTTCGATCTTAATCTTTTTGGATCTTTCAAGGATCTTCATCCATGTTAAAAAACATTATTCATATGTTTATATTATCACTAATATTTAAAGCCAGTATTTTTGAATTTTTGCAAAAGTTGAAATCATGAAAAGATTCCTAAATTTTCAAATAACTGCAATTCTATAGATAAATTCATAGATCTTAATTTTTATCCGAAAAAAGAAGAAAGTTATGGAAGATCTTGAAAATTTTGGACTCTAGATCCTTAAATTATTTTTAACGATTCATTCCTGGGCAAATAAATAAATCAAGATTTCCAAGGTCAAAAAAGAACAAAATTGATGTGATTACATAATATTTTTTAAATTATTCTTGAAAAGTCGATGAATTTAACTATATTTCCATGATAACATTATCATATTGTAGCAATTTTCAAAAACAAATATAATTTTGCAATGATAATTCTGCATTTTTTAAACTTTATTGATGGTTTTAACTGGACTTTATTGAAGTCTAATTTTCAACATTTCTTGTAGTTGTTAATTAATTACAATTTCAATTCCATATTACTTCTGTAAAAAAAATAAATCCTAATATAAGTAAAGTATATTTCTTGTTTACTACAAATTGAACTTTGTTCCTAACTTAAATATTTTTTTTGCAACTTCTCGGAAACTTATCAACGAATATGCAACAACATTATGAATATTACATCAATTAATACCGACTAATCTCCCATGTTTGCGCACCCAACAACATCATTAACAACATCAACATCAACCTTAGTTATGATCGAATGATCGAGTTCCACACTGCATCCAAATCTTAATCTAAGTTTTAATAAATATTCATATCCCATACCTACTACTCACTTGTTAGCCACCAAAGACATAGGCATCTAACTAATGAGTCGCAGAGATAATATTTATGGATACAGCTTGACATCGGACAGCATTGCAGACTTGTGACTTAATCGGATTATAGTTTTAATTAATTACGATTAGTCATTTCGATAAAATCGTCGATTGTCGATTTGAATAGTTTAGAATTAAATCGAGTGATGATCTGAACAATGAACAATTATGACACATATGATACAGATAATACTCATTTAATGTTAATGATAATTCTGAAAAATGTATTTAATATTACTTAATTATTGAGTGAGAAAAGGAATGCTAAAAAAATAATAATTTCAGTGATCCAATTTCAAAGAAGAAAATCTTGAAGATCAAAGATATTTTGAAAAATGTGTAAAGACCATTTGGTTCAGAATTTAATTCCTTTACTTATTCTGCAAATAGATTAGCAAAATATTTATTGGTTTTTGAATGTACAGAGATATTTGAAAATATTGAAAGTTTGAAGATCAATATCTCAAAAACTATTTGCTTTATCATTTCAATAAATTTCATAATTCAGAAAATATTTTTGCAATAAAATGTTATCGTTTTCAAATAGTTAATTTCCAAGAAATTTTCATCAATTTTGTTATTATAAATCAAACGAGATATCATTCACCAAAATATTATTTATTAAATATTTATCAAATGAAAGAAGAGAAAAGATAATTAACTGTTCAAATTGAAATCAAAAAAAACTCAAAGATTGAAGTTGATTTAAGAAAATCTTTGGGTAATTTTGCAATTTTGGTTTGCAATTAAATTTGCAAAATCTTATTTGATTTTTGGATAATTCTTCTAAATGTAAAGAAGTTTTCTGAAAATATTCAAAGTTTGAATGTCAATATTTCAAAAACTTTTTGTTTTATCAACTTGCTATTTTAATAATTCGCATCAAAAAATATCTTTACAAGAAAATTATAGTTTTCAAATGGTTAATTTCCAAAAAACTTACATCAATTTCCTTATTATAAACCTGGATTACCAATTAAAGTATTTAGAATTAAAATCTTAAGGGGGGTTACCCAAAAAACATGAAATTACCTCCTAATCCTTAGATTTCATATCAACCCAAAACTTTTCCTCATCCCAAAAACTCGAAGATCACTAAAATTTGAAACAATCTGTATATCACCTCTTCCCATGGTAAAATTTGCAAGATATCTATTAGTAAGTGCAAAAAACATAATGGCGTTGAAATTACCAGCAAGATTAGCGCAAAACCGGCAACCACTCCCACAAAAGCCCACCAAGCATTGTCAGCCCAAGATGGTTCTTGCAAATCCCGTGGAAATTGTTGCACACGCCAATGTTGCATTCGTGCCAGGATGCGAATGGCATTGATAAGCGATTGCGCATCTTCTCTTGAGCCTTCCTCATACCATGTCACACGGTACGCAATCAGCCATCGCCATCACGACAAAGTGGGGCTGAAGTCGATGCGTGCGAACGCGAACCGGGGACATTTACAGCTGTAATTACTTGGATTAGTGTCGTTGCGGATTTGCGGCCCACCTTTCACAATAGGTTAATCCGCGAGTCGGCTATGCTAATGCGCTCGTAAAACGCGTCATTATGCTTCGCCAAATGCAGGCGTTACTTCCACAAACCGCCAGAGCATGATGGAAGGAAAAGAAAGAAGTGCTTCAATGTGTGACAATCCGCGAATCTGGTTAGAATGGTTAGAAATTGTTATGTCTTGTGTGGCGCGGAGGTGAACAGTTAGAATTGTTGGGAGGATATGCATATTTTATGGTTTTAACACGTTGAAGTTTGCATAGAAGTTCCAGGATAATTTGTAATTCGTAATATCTTCATTAAAGTGGATACAAATTAGTTACATTCAAAATGTATATCATTTTGCAAAATTTTGGGGCGAATTTTAGATGTTTTATAGTTTTGAGAGTTTTTATATATGCAACCAATGGTACAATAGAAGGGTAGGTGATATATTGGTTGTATACATTTCAGGGGTCATAAGTAACATTAATTATGAAAATTGTTAGTCTTTTGATGCAAGATTTAAAGAGCAAGTTTAATATAATAAAATTCACTCAAGAATTTTTGTCAACAGTCACCTTTTTTGAATGTTATTTTTTCCTTTTTCTTAATTTTTGGAAATTCAGGACAATTTTCAATACACTTTTCAATAAGTTATAGACAAGAGACAAAAGAAGATAATTTATGGTTTAATAATATAAAAATATATGTCTGACAAAAACCATAGTTACTATGATTTCAACCAAAAAATAATCTGAAACATAGTTAAATAAAGTTTTTCCATTCAAAATTTTCTAAGTTCTAAATAATTTTTAGTTTTTTGAGGTAAGATCTGAAAAGAAAATTGAAAGTGGTAAAACTCTCACAAGATTTTTTCAAGAATCACCTTTAAGTGAAGTTTAAAGCCTCTTTGCATGAAGTTGTGATAACAATAAAAGATAATCCTGATGAAGAAATTATTAAATTTGTGGTTTAATTATAGGAAAATATATGTCTTACAAAAAATTAAAGTAACTAATGACTTCAACCAGAAACTATGAAATATAGGCAACTATTATTACGTACCCTGCTTCAGTAAAGTTGGTTGCATATATTAAAACTTTCCAAACTTATAACGTACAATTAAATAAAACCTAAGCAACTAATGATTTAATGCATCTTCCATTAAATTTATAACATTAATGAACGCATTTATCATTTCATTAATATTTGGATAATTTATAGAAAGCTTCAAGTTGACATTTCACACTGGGTGAATGCATTTGACATAAACGAACAAAATCCTCGATGGCCTATGCATACATCCTCCATCCATGTCTTGCATATGTCTTAAGACTTAAGGCCAGCAATTGCTCAGTTGGTTGCGCATAGAAGAACGTTTACGAGCGGCCATTTCGTCGTAAACGCACCTCTGCGCGCGCCTGCGTGCTGATATCCGCTTTATGAAAATGAACCGCATTAAGATATGTGTTAATTAAATGGCGCAGATATAGCTGTAGGTTATCGATACTCAAACGCCTATTTTGTTCATAAACGCATAAAGTTTTGCGCTGCTTTCAGGCGCGATTGACGTCTCGAATATCAACGGCTGCAATCTTCAACAACACGGTGCAACTATCCCGTCGATTATGGATATTGTGCGGGAATTATTTAATCATTTTGCAGCTGAGTGCTGCTTTATCATTGCGCGGAAATAAAAGCACTCAAGTCGTAACAATAAACGATGGATAAAATTTCAATTTGAATTCACTTTTCATGCAGAGAAAAGAAAATTGAAAATCATGGGTTTCTATTGAAATTGACATCTATTCTTTCTATGAAGATCAAGAAACAGCAAAATTTGCAAAAATTTTATACTGAATTCCAAAGTTTTTAGTATTTTTTTGTCAATTTTATATTTGGATATCTAATGAAATATATTTAATGAAATTAAGCTGGGTTATTGTCATATTTCAAGAGATTAAAGATTAACATCAAGTAAAATTTTGAATGAATATTTTATACACGAAGAAATTTCCAGAAGTTCTTAATGAAGATGGAAGAAATTTATAGCGATTAAATTTAAATTCAAAGTCATAAATCTTTGTTTCAAGATATAAATTATTAAGTTTCCAACTTAATTTATCACAAATAATTTCATTTTTTGGTTATTGGACAATAATTGTACTTTAATGTATGCAACCACTAATACAAATTTTCAATTGTATCAATCTAATTAAACAATGATGATATTTACTCTCAATAGTTAAAGATGTCATTGATTACAATGAAAATCAAACATTTTACAATCAAATAATGATTGCATCAATGAATGTACAGTTGGTTGCATACTACAAAAATTTTTCAACGGCAATATTTGATTGTAAATTCACAATGTGCAAATTCCATTAGCTGAAGTACGAATTCAACGAATAATTCAACATTAGTCTATTTGGCATAACCTTAAAACCTAAAGATAAAACAATGAAATATTGAAAAGTCTAATTTATGAACAAATGAAGTAGAGCATTGAATGTTGTTCCGCCAACCACAAACGATCGCCAATCGTGTAGCACTTCCAGTTCTTGTTGTCGATAGGCTTCAAGCGTATAATCAAGCCGACATTGTTCCAATCCGTGTTAATGCAATTGTTGCAATCGCAGCATGCACACTACATCATCAATCAAGGTTGGAGCGCCGATTGTTGTTTGTTGTTGTTGCTGTTATTGTTGTGGTGCATTACGCGAATTGTTGTCGACTTTGGAGCACTTAGAGCGGCGCATTAATTACGCCAATAAAGTAAACACGATGTCGGCCATGCAAATGCGCAACGCTTTTTGCGAATAGTTGCGATTGCATAAAATGGCGCCTCGCTGCGTGTCGCCATTATCGTCCGCGCACGACCGATTGGCTTACATCATTTTTGCACCTTTTTGCGCGACGTGTGTGTGTGGGGCCGGCCGATGCATAAATCGTCTGCGAATCATTGCCACGTCGTTCAATTAGATGTAATTACCAATCAAGACAATCGATTGTCTCAATTAAATGCTTGAATTATGGATGACTTGCTTTATAATTTGGCATTTATTGCTTATCGCAGCGAGTGTTTTATTCATATTTATGCACTATGCGTCGATTTTGCAATTGTTGAGCGTTTTCCACGTACGCATTTGCATCGCAAAAGTGCAAATGATGTATAAATAATTTTTGCACCTTTTCTCTTCAGATTGACATTCTGCAAGTGAATTTAAATTTTACTGACAGTTAAGGATAATTGTTTGAGTGTGTTGATCCTTCATGTAGACAAGAAAATGTCAAGACACTCGAACTATCTGAACTAATCTGAAGATAAAACTGATTCAAAGAGAAAAATTAATTGAAAAAATTCAATTTCTGTTTATTTCTCTTAAGGATAATTACTTTAATTTATGATGGTGAATTGAATGATTGCAAAAGCTTAAATCAAAGAAAATTTGAAGGATAGTTGAATGGACTTTTTGGTTTTAAAAAATATTGCTGTTATATGATTAAAAAATAAAAACCCTATCAGAAGAATTTTCACTTAATTTTGGCGAATTATAAGTTGACTTATGTCCAATTAGTTCAAATAACTTTCTTCAAAAAGAAGTTAAATTAGTTGTAAGGATAATTACTTTCAATTTGATTGTTCAATGAATGATTCCATGAGCTTCAATCAAATAAAATGTCATATTCTTGCAGAAAATAAGTCATATGCATTTTTTCAATTTTGGCAAATTAGAAGTTAATGTTATTCCAATTAGATCAAATAACTTTCTTCAAAGAAAGGATAAAATAATTAAATCATCTCATTCTCCCAGAAATTATGAAAGGATTTACATTCAATTTCTGTTTATTACTTAAGTTATTTGTAAGGATATTTACTTACTATGATGATTCAATGAATCATTGAGGATTTTGAAAATGTTATTGAATGATTTTTAAGCTCTTGAAGCAACTTTGAAATTGTATGAAAATATTTTCAAGGAACTAACATATCAAAATGGTATTTATTTTAGTTCTATTTTAGTTTTTGTTTTTTGTTTTCATCCAGAAGATAACTTTCTGAAGTTCTGAAAAGTACAAATGATATATAAATAATTTTTGCATCTTTTATCTCAAGATTGAAATTCTGCAATATAAAGTTTAAAGTTTAAGGATAATTGTTTGAGTTTATTGATCCTGTATTGACCAAAAAAGGGATAAAACTCTCAAGCAATGCTTTAGTTAGTAAAAATATGCAAATTGATTCCATGAAGATACCATCAAGATCAAAGAAATTCAAAGAAACAAATTAATTGAAAAATCATCCTTCTTGAAGAATATCATTTCATAGATGATGGTAGATGCTATGAATGCGTAGGATGAAGATGTCACTCTTGGTGCCCATTGTGTTATTATTGTCCACATAAATGGGACTTCTTCTTCTTCGAGGACATTTAACACCACGATGGGATTCCATGCTGGGCTGGAAGACACTCGGAGGACTCGTTATAAATTTACGGTGTCACTCGACGATAAAACGGTCACAACTTGCCGGACAATGATTTAGTTTATCAATGCATTATGTGCGCACTCGCGCATTCAATGCAGGAGGCGAAGGAAGAGGAACAGCATGCAGCAAAGAAAACGAAGAAAACGAAGAAATACGACACTGAATTTCATGAATAACAAATCCCATCGCCTCGAACGCCATCAATGAGAACCACGGAAAAGTGTAAACGTGTAAATTCCGGCGTTTAGCTCGGAATTAAATTATGTAATCGTTGAATAATCATTGATAATTTTTGTTCTTCGGGTTGTTTATGTTGCGACGTCGCTTGTATAATGAGGGAACCATCGCCTTGGGAATCAATTATCCAGAAATGGTCGGCGATTGAAAGAAAAAACTTATAAATGAGGAGGAAAAGTGAAGAAAGAATTCATTCAATTTGTAATCTAATCGCGAGCTTGAAGGATACATAAAAATTAATGAGGATTGTAACTTCAATCTGAATGTAAAATTTCCATGTGATTTTCCATCTGAAGTGAATTTATTTTCGAATGAATTCCAGATTTATTTATAATCGATTGTTTATCAATTAGTCTCAATGAAGTATTAGTAGATTACCTGATTTTGAATCGAAATCAAAACATAAATAATTCGTCCAATTATCCTCCACTCGGTATTCTTCAATTTGAAGAATCTTTGCGCAGGTTTCAACTTCCTCTTTCTTATCAATCAACCAATAAGATATTACCTTATATGTAAATCCCGAAGAATTCTCTGGAGGTGGCATCCAATAAGGATGGTCTATGCCCACACATTTTTCCCCAGACCCAACTTCTTCATCCCTGAAGACACTAAAATCGACTCCAGACTAATAAATGTGATTTTTCCTTCTTGCAGGTCTCATTATTCAATCGCAAGTTGGCGAACGAAGATAATATGACTTGGACAGGCGGCGGTAACGAGTGCCTCGACATCTAAGTTCCCTGTGTGTTCTTCGACAACCCTCATCTTGCACCCTCACCTCGACGCCCGACAAGAACGTCGAAGAGGTGCCCCAAAACGCACCCGAATCGATCTTCCGGTGCATCCATCTTTTGCTGCACGTGGGATCAACCAATTTCGCATTCGTGGAGGCAGAGGGTCACATTCTTGGGGGCAGCCGAGTGCGAGGGATAAGAAGCTTTGGATCTTAGCCCTCGCACCCAACGGAGCGTCCACTCAGCCAGCGTCAGGCTACTATGCAAATTGCACATTTTCCTCGAGCCCTTATCGCGGTGAGTACCCCCTTAACATGTTGTAACATCCTGTAGATGAATGCGACAAGTGCAATTATTGCAATTATAAATGAGCGATGATTCCGTTAAGAGATACGAACTGCATGGGTAATTATTAAACCGTATTTTATTGGACGATTAATTTGTTGCACCCAATGTATGACTTCGTATCCGCGATGGTCTTCTTTGAATGGTCTGCAGAAGACTTCATGAGTAGGTGTGCGCAAATATTGCAAAATGCGGCACAAAGCTAAAAGTGGTTGCTGGGATTGCGCGTGGAACAAACGACGCCGATAAAATCGCATTGCGCGACGTTATCGTGATATTTATTGCGGTTCGTATGCCTCCTCGAACGATTCGTTTCGCTTGCTTTACTTCGACGAAGCTTTCCAGCAATGCCATGACAATGTGATCTTCATCGACGAAGATGATACATTGAGCGATTAAGCTGTACTGGGTAATAATAGTCCTTCTAAACATCTTCATTTGTTATGTCTTTCTGAATTATTATCACGGGTTGAATCCGGATTCTTGTGGGGGTTTTGATTTATTTTTTACAATTTATAAGATGATTTCAATATTGAATGTTTATTTTTTAAAAGATTTTTCTATTTTTTGGAAAATCAAATGTAGATTTTAGTTCTGTTAGTTCAAAAAATTTTCTTCGAATAGAGGTTACAATAATTGAAACATCTCATTCTCCCAGAAATTAAGGAATAATTGATTTTCAATGTATGTTTATTACTCATAAGGATGTTTACTTTTATGAATGATGGTTCAATAAATGATTAAAAATTTTCAGGAGTTATCGAATGACTTGTAGCAAGTTTGAAGTCATTCGATTACAATTGCAAGGAACAATCATATCAAATTTTCTCATGTATCAGTTTTATTTTTCATGTGACATTAATCATCTTCAAAGAGACTTCCTGAAGTGAAGAAATCTTTGAATTACCAGGTCCAGTCTCTAATTAGATTGAAAGCTGTGACTGAAAGAATGCCTTGAATGGAATGAAAGCAACACTTAGAAGGCAATAATCTCGGTGATTTATTTTTCGCCTGCCAAGGGTCATTCAACGCAATAAATTGGCAAAGAATGCAGGAACTGCGTTGACATGTTGGCTGCTATCTCCGCGAAATGCATGCAGACCAAACGTCCATATAAGCGAGCAATCCAAGACGCAAGTAAAAGCCCGCTTGCGGACTGATATGAAAATGAAAATAATATCTGATATGCATATGATCTGCATGTCCAGGCGTCGTTTTATTGTCGCCACATATCATTGAAGTTTTAGTTGCACTAGGACGTGCACGTTAACGGCCACCAATCTTAATATTTTTCGATTCGAATCTGCAGCGCAATTAAATTCGAACGTCGACAATTTTTCATCATCAACAATCCAACATGCGCGCACGTTTGCATCCAATTTAAAGATGACAACTTGAAATTTTCGCACCACGCAGTCATTTGCATCTCAGAACTCCTCTGCAAGCGATCTTGAGCGGTGATAATTTCGTCAAACGCGTTGACCGCCGTGAAAAATCAAGACTTTAATGAGTAACGAGCAGTGCGGATCGTGAGGATCGGATAAGAGATGCCTTCCAGTTTCCAGTTTCCCGCGATGAATCGTTTGTATCCACCTTGTTCATTGATAAATAAAAAACACCCTGAAGACGCCTTCTGATGAAGAGCTCGAGTTAACACACGTCCGAAGATGTTAACACACGAAGAACGGCCCATTAAGAAGCAACTTTATCAGATTTCACAATCGGTAATGGTCGAGGTTTTGTTCTTCACACGAGAGGATTACAGATCTAATTGGTGTTTTCCTCATTCTGATAGCTTCTTCATTACCATTTTTTGTTTGTTTCCTCCCAGAAGTTTTGTTTCTAGAAGACCACCATGAAAAATGTGTGTGGTTTGGAATTCTAAGATTGGCGTTGAAAGATTGCCAATTGGAGTTCACACGCAATGAAAATGGTCTGCAATGCAAATTTCATGTGGGTTTTACTGCATGTGGAAGTATATTTAATAAACTTCTTTGTTGCTTTGTGCTCGGCGAGTTGGAACGCCTTTTCTGCAGATGTATCTCTTCGTTTGGACGTTTATTATCGACGTTTTCTCAAATTTGCAGTCGTTAAATCTAACAAAAATGTCTAGGTCTTATCCTGGGTTTGATCTGGGAGTGTTTGAAGGTGCTTTGTAATTAATACCACCCAGGGATGGGTCAGGTAGCAATGAAAGGGTCTTCGAGCAAAAAATTAAGGTCTAATCAGTAGCATCTACAGAATTTACCAAAGGTATTGAAAAAGACATTGAATTTGGAATAGGAAGATAAATTGAAGGTGGACTTATTCTCGGAAATGAAGAGTTTAAGAAATAATAAGTAGTCCATGATTGCTACTGATAAGAGGTTGGATTTACAAGATATTTTGGGAGGAATTGCCGAAGACACGATTTGTAATTTGAAACTTGTAAAATTTGTAAAATTGAAACGTTGAAGCGTTTAGAAGCCTAAGTTTTGGTTCATGTGAATTGTCACGTAGCCTTTTGTTTCCATTCTATTGCTGGTTTGGAAAGTCTTCTGGTTGTGAGGGTCAGTACCAAGAAAGCCCTTGAGTTCTCTAGTCCCATGTGCAAAAACATGTCTCTTAACTGTTCAATTTCGGTAAGTGATTTCTCTTTGCCTTCGGTTGTGTAAAAATAATAATTTTTGGCCAAATTGACGACAATACCAATAGCATTTCTAGATGAAATTTTGCAAATGTCTAAACGCCAATCGAAAGTATATTAAATTACCTAAAAAATATAGTCGGAATTATTCGGATTGGACTTCAG
>JARJDZ010002035.1:0-23044 GCA_030264555.1 Aleochara sp. GC000083 | reverse complement strand
CATCAATTTGCATCAAGGCCTTATGTGGTGGGCCCTTTCTGCTCCTCCCTGTTAACTCACTCCTCTACCCAATTCACAAGCCTCTAGAGTTTGGATATTCTTTTGGGATGTAAGTTGGCAATGTTAATCATGTCAGGTATGCCTGACATGCCAGCTGGTGCTGGACAGCGGCAGAGGACATGCTCTGCTGATTCTTCATTTTCCCCACATCTTGTAATAATAAAAACAGTGAGTTAATTGCTCACATATAGATTATATAGGAATGAGTTGTTTATACAATGCAATTGAGTTAATTGCTCACCTATTTAATACCAAAGCCTCTTGTGATAGGCCCATTTTGCATACCCCCCTTGAAAGTCGCTTCTCTACAAGATTCACAAGCCTGTAAAGCTTGAGGATTCTCTTTGGATGTAGTTTATTGATGTACTACATCATGACAGGTACAATCCTTCCAAAGGCATGCTGCCTGTTTCTTGCTGGTGCTGGACAGTGGCAGAGGATGTGCTGTGCTGAATCAGAACATGCTCACATGTTGAATATATAGGAATGAATTGTTTAAACAATACCTTGTGTATGTTGATTATAGGCAAGAGTACACCAGGGCCCTTTGTGTATAACACCCCAGCAACTCACTCCTCTACCTAATTCTCAAGCCTATATCATGTCAAGTACAATCTTTCCAAAGGTATCTTGCTTACTTCTTGCTGGTGCTGGGCAGTGGCTGAGGATGTGCTGTGCTGATTCTTTATCTTCTCCACATCCTGTAACAATAAAAACAGTGAATTAATTGCTCACATATAGATTATATAGGAATGAATGCTTTATACAATGCAATTGAGTTAATTACTCATATATTGAATATATAGGAATGAATTGTTTAAACAATACCTTGTGGATGTAGGCAAGAGTACATTCATCGACACCTAACCACCTTGTGGTGGGCCCATTGTGTATAAATCCCCAGCAACTCACTCATCTACTCAATTCTCAAATCTGTAGAGCTAGATGATTCTGTTGGGGTGGTAGGTAAGTGATGTACATCATGTCAGGTACAATCTTTCCAAAGGTATGCTGTCTGTTTTTTGCAGGAGGTGACAGTGGCAGAGAACATGCTCTGCTGATTTTATTTATATCTTCCCCACATCCTGTAACAAAATAGAAACAGTGAGTTAATTGCTCATATATTGAATATATAGGAATAAATTGTTTAAGCAATACCTTGTGGACGTTGATTATAGGCAAGAGTACATCCATCTGCACCAGAGTGATGGGCTCATTGTGTATAACTCCCCAGCAACTCATTCCTATTGAACATGTTCAATAGTTCTTTCGATCTCGTCTGTGTCAAGATACCCAAACTACTTGGTTGAATATTCAAATTTCTACCTAGGTTACTGATTTACACCATGTCAGGTACGATTTTCTTAAGATGTGCTGTCTGTTGTTTGCTGGTAATGGACAGGGGCACAGGATATGTGCTGGTCATTTTTCATCTTCCCCACATCCTTTAACAATAAAAACACTCGAGTTAATTGGTCACATATTGAACATATTGGAATGAATTGTTTATCCAATACCTTGTTGATGTAGATTATAGGCAAGAGTACATCCATCTGCATCAAAGCCTCTTGCAGTGGGCCTATTACTCCCATAACTCCCTAGCAACACTACCCAATTCTCAAGCCTGTAAAACTTGTGGATTCTGTTCAGGTGTAGTTTATTGGTATACATCAAGTCAGGTACAAATTTCCCAAGTTGTCCTGTTTGTTTTTTGCTAGTGCTGCTGTTCCTTCATCTTCCCCATATCCTGCAACAATAAAAACAGTGAATAAATTGCTCACTGTATTGAATAGAAATGAATTGCGTATACTATACCTTGTGCATGTAGCTTACAGGCAAAAGTACAGCTATCTGCATCAAAGCCTCTTGTGGTGGGCCCATAAGAGGCAACTCACTCCTCTGCAGAATTCACAAGCTTGACGATTCGGTTGGGGTGTAGATAACTGATGTACATCGTCAGTACATAATTTTATATAAGACATTATGAAATATTTGTTCACCTAGTGCAGAAAAATGACGTCGTATCAAATGTCAATTCCAATGTGGAAGTAAGGTTTGATAACCGCGGGAGTAATGCGGTACCTTACTCCCGCGGTTTGAAACTTTCCAAATGAGTCATAAAACCAATCCTCGGTGGACCGACTATACATGCGGGAATAAAGAGGTAAAATAAAGAGGTACTCTTGCAACATTATATTTCTGCTACACATGAACAAAAATAATTAAGCTACAAGTGTAAAGAAAACATGAAAGAATTTGAATGAATTATTAATTTAAAATAAAGGATAAACAAATATAAAAGAATAGGTTCAATAGAAGACATAACTAGGTACAAAGCCAACACCACTTGTAAATATAAAAACTAATGGTTTATGTGATACCATGTTACCATAAGAAATTTTTCAAAGAACATAGTCTTGGTGCATTTTTGCACATTTTCAAAAAATGTCGTTAGAAATATTTGGGCACTAATTCTGAATGAAACGCAAAAAAAATCAGTCAAAATGTCCCATTACTTTTCGAGTTATTCAACCTTAAAGATTATTGCTATTTTTGCAAATTTTTCAAAGACTATAGTCTTTGGTACATTTTTGCACAATTTCAAAAAAGTTTCAGGATTTTCAGGAAATGTTGTTAGAAATAATTGGGCACTAATTCTGAATGAAACGCAAAAAACAGTCAAAAAGTCCCATTACTTTTCGAGTTATTCAAATTTAAAGATTGTTGCCATTTTTGCAAATTTTTCAAAGACTATAGTCTTTGGTACATTTTTGCACATTTTCAAAAAAGTTTCNTTTCGAGTTATTCAACTTTAAAGATTATTGCTATTTTTGCAAATTTTTCAAAGACTATAGTCTTTGGTACATTTTTGCACATTTTCAAAAAAGTTTCAGGATTTTCAGGAAATGTTGTTTGAAATATTTGGGCACTAATTCTGAATGAAACGCAAAACAAATCAGTCAAAAAGTCCCATTACTTTTCGAGTTATTCAACTTTAACTATTGTTGCCAGGTGCTGGACTAGACAGTCAACAATAAAGGTAAAATCAGGTTGAACAATACCAGGAAGCTCTCATTACTCATTGCATAGATGAGCTAGACTCACTGGCTTGCTTACAATACACTGCATGCATGAGAGTGATACATGCTGACTATGAGGATTGGAATCAGAGCCATCCAAACCCTAGATGTGAGAGAACTGTGGCAAACACAAGAACTGCACACCCATCTATGATTGAAGTGGACAGGAAGGAAGTATCAGGGATAGTTTGTCCACAGAACTGCTCTGTGGTTTGTTCATAGAAATATATAAGTAAAGTATTATATATATGCTGTGGATTTGTCTGTGGGAGTATCTATACAGTACCTTGTGCACCTACAGCCAATGCACAGGAAAATGTTGCTTGAAATTTCCTCCAATATGCAATGAAGACTCCAACAACCAACAACTATTATAGCTTCTTTAATAAATAAAATAATGAATTATTTTTTCACATATTGAATATATAGGAATAACTTAATTATATATATATGCCCGGTTTCACAAACGTTACTTAAATCGTTGACTAGTCGTAGTACTTAAATTTGACGTTCGTTATATATTCGGCCAATAGGAGTTAAAGAATTGGAATTAATCAACGTTTGTGAAACATAATTGTAACATTTATTCAATGATTAGCTGCTCTAATGATCATTAAAATTTAAAGAACGTTTGTGAAACCGGGCAATAGTCTCCTACCTTTTGTTCCATTTAATTCAAACTTATTTAAGAAAAATATTTAATACAAATTCCTAAAGACTTTGAACAACATTGGAAAATAACATGAGATACTTGAGATAAATAGTTTTTGTAATAATATTATGGACTTTGAAATTTTGCAAAAATTAATAATAATCCCAAATTTGAAAATGTATACAGTTTTGTTTCATTTCATTCAGAACTAATCAACAAAAGCATTAATAATAATTTCTAAAAAATTCTGAACAATTTTTTGAAAATGTGCAAAAATGTACCATTTGAAAAATTGCAACATTCTTTAAAATTGTATAACACAGAACTTTTTAACTGATTTTTCTTGCGTTTCAGTCAGAATTAATTGCCGGAAGTATTTAAAACAGATTCATAATGTGGAATAATACCCATACAAATTAAATTCCAATTTTAAACATATATAACATTGCCTAACATTTCAGCTATATTTCGTTGCGATTTTTCAACGTCAGATTCAATCCCAAACTGCAACAACAACCGTAGGCTGCTACAAAAATGTTATCACTACTGACGCGGGACAAACTACTTTAGTCAAATGCAGCGCGAAAATGGCACTTCCAGCTAGAAATGTGGAAATGTTTAATTGGCTATAGAGATAGACTCTTGACGATACTTTAGCAAAACTACATTTGTTTAAACATGATAAGGTAACCCTTTTATTTGAAAACACAAATGTGTAAACGTTATATGATAGTGCAGGGATCCCCAACGTTTTTTCCTCATCGACCCCCTGAGACAATTTCATACCTTCAATGGACTTCTTAGTGAAAAATTTCAGATGTTATGTATGTCGACAATACATTTTAAGGGCTAAGGATCATTCATTTTTGTTAAAAATGGATTTTTTTTCATTGACCCCCAGAAATCTCTTTGATAGCCATGGACCCCTGGGGGTCCACAAGGATCCTATTGGGAATCCTTCATTTTCAGTTGAAATTGGTTGCATTTTGTGCTTAAGGTGTTACATGGGTTTCACAATCGTGCAATCGCACTCGTAAATCAAATCTTTCACTCATTTATAATTTTGCATTTCTCACATTTATAATATAATCTACTATTTTCTTACTGGATCGTATAATGTTGCATTTCCTATGCGTGTTTTTAGTGACAAAAATTGAATATTTTTCACTTGACAATTCATTGAAGTAAATTTTGTTACAAGTGGAAAAATTGAATACCACTTTTTTTCTAAAAGTAGGAGAAATGATTGACATCTCGCAAAATTAAGTCCTATTGTTACTAGGTATCAAGATTTTAAGATTTGGCAAACATAATGATAATGTGCCAGCTCAAACCAAATTCTGACGATTTAATTGTTACATTTGAAATGTCATATCAAAAATTGTAGCATTACATGTGAAACGCCATAATAAATTCGTGAAATTTGTGTATCACTCATTTATAATTTTGCATTTCTCACTCATAATATAATCTACTATTTTTGTTGTCTTATTAATTTTTATAACATCTTGAGAATATTACGTTTATCTCGAAACTGTGTTTTCAAAACTGGTTGTTAAAAATGTCAACAATTCCCGAAATCTATTCTATTGATCTTGATGAAAATTTCCACAGACTTTCGAAATAATTATTTACGAAAACTTGAACGAATGATATTATTTTATTTCAATTGTTACAATTAACTATTTCAAATAAAAAAATTGAACAAATTCGAGCAAAATTTGCATTTTTGGAAAAAGATCTGCCAAAAAATCAATTTTCACTTTTTCCTTTTTGCCTCCGTTCAAGTTCTAGTTTATATTCTTAACTATTACTCATTTCTTTATTTTTTTAATTCTGATTTTCGCGAGTTCTGCCGACAACGCGAAAGCATCATGGAGGATTTTTGAATATTGTTCTTTGAAAATTACAAAAATTGTTTACCAAATGAGGCAGTAAAAAGTTCGAGGAAATTAATTCATTTCTTAATATAGATAAAAAAAATTATGAAAAATGGACCATGACCACCACCAATTAAGGGGTTGCCTTAATATTTACAAACATGGCCATGAAGAAATATTAATGATTAACTACAGAAAGTTGATCAACAGCCTTGTCACAGATTGCAGCAACAATTTTGGATATTGCAGATTTAACCTAGTGTAAATGGGTAGCTGCTAAAACAATAAATACTATTCTTATTTCTGAGATAACTATGAGAAGCGCCTAAT
This sequence comes from Aleochara sp. GC000083, assembly GCA_030264555.1. NCBI lineage: Eukaryota > Metazoa > Arthropoda > Insecta > Coleoptera > Staphylinidae > Aleochara > Aleochara sp. GC000083. The sequence continues at coordinate 17,042 of JARJDZ010002035.1, read as the reverse complement.
GGATGTGAAATTAAACATTGTTGCGCTTTGAAGTCAATTGGCAAATTGAATTCCACTCGAAATCAGGGTCCCTGCCTATACCCACCGTGTGGATGTATGTGCGAACCGACCGAATGCGAAAAGATTTTGCAGTACGAAATCGCGTCATTGCTTGCGCGTTATTAAAATAGAGTGTCCGAAAATAAACCGGCAAAAGTCTCAACTTTGTTCGAAGCTCCGACCGAATCTGCGCGACTCAGCCTGGGCTTACCAAGCCATCGTCGGCTGGCAAAACGTCCGCGCGTGTTCGTCCAGGCGGCGGCCGAGTTGATGTGTGCGATTTCTTTCCCGGCAGGCAGCAACGACGTCGGCGGACGTCTGTGCAGGTGGACTTTAAAAATACGGCGCGGAGAGAAGTCAATCGGGTAGCGGAACGCAACTGCATCTATCGACCGGTCGAACAATAATTGCGAATCAAATATACGCGCGCCGCTCACGCCACCAACGCACACCTTGCTGTCATTACCGAAAAGGATATTGGCGTGAGGACTATTTTGCACGCCTTCCAAAACATGGACGCAGCGAGTTCGTGGCGCGCCGTTAGTCGGAATGGACGCACAAGAAGCGATTGAGAAGAAAGGTTGGTAATTTCTGTGTCTCTTTTCCATCATCATGCATCATTACATGGCAGCGCTTTGCAACTAAACGCTACACGGAACTATTTGAAGCCGTTTCGGTTAATCGAGTGGCACTAAAATTAACGAACAGCCATAAAAATCTTGAGACGAAAACAACTCGAACCTTGTGCGCGCGCTTGTGAAACGTGTGCTCAGCAGAATGGTTGCATGCAATCAGAGCTTTTGGCACCGAAAATAATAGGTCAGGTATAAGCCGATTTTTATAACAGTCCAACGTAGAACTTCCCGAAAGTGAACCAATTTTCAAAAAGTTCCCAAGTACGTTCTTCATTATTTGAATTCATTCATTCTTCTGCAGTGAATTTGACGAAACCTCGAGTTGAGAAGTAAGGTTTTATGCAAACGTTTAACAACCGCCCACGAGTATCGCCCAAAATTAGTTCAGACTGTCTGTGTTCACATTTCCTATTTGCCATATTTATTTTGGTCCGATTTCGCTGCTTGTGTGCTGTTCTGAATGGCGTGTTTACAACACTGAATATGATGAAATATTCCCTCACTCACTCACCATGATTGGGTAATTCATTGTGCACTCAAGTATTTGATTTCAATCCCCATCTTGCAGTCAAAGAACCACCACCAGTGCCCATAAAGACGTACCAGTGGGAGGACATCCGACGCGCGAGACGTAGAGGTGGTTATCCTTGGACCTACCTAGACAAGCGGCCGTTTGATGACAACAATTTGGACGACTTCAAAGTGTACACCATGGACGCCTTACGCAAGACGAAAAGCTCCACGGACATGGACACCAACGGTGTGACCATCGAGGAACATGCCGATGATAACAAGAATAACCCCGAACCAAACGTGGAAAATGTTATGATTGAGTCAACAAGTTCCGCCGATGTTAGTATAAGTCAATATTTAGATAAGGACGATAAGGATTCTCCGGATGTACCGGGAACATCGAGTACCAAGACCGAAACCCTACGAAGTCAACGCGCCAAGTCTGAAGAACCAGGGCGTAAGAGGAAGCACTCGATTGAAAGTAGTTACAGTCGCATTTCTAAATATAGTTTATCCAAGATGGGTTTCATTAAGAAGTTGAAAGAAACCAAAGATAAGATAAAGTTGCCCAAGTTCAGTTTCACGAAATCGGATTCACGATTGAATAAGAAGTCCGAGAAAGAACCGGAAAAACCAAAAGCGACCACATCAAAGAATGAAAAAGTACAACCCAAAAAAATTGAAGGACCTTTGTATATTCATATCCCACTCAAACCACCACCAGGAGAAACAGACGAATTTTCATACTTGGAATTCGAAGATCAAAAAGATAAAGGACGAGATGTCAGTCCCATTGTTGAAGAAGTCAAAGAAGAAACTCCAGTTGAAACAGCTTCAGGCGTTCAGTTAATTATTTTGACTGCACCTTCCGATGATGAAATCCTTGACACACCAGCTGTGGCCGAGACTCCATTGGAGGTTGACAAAACATTCTTTGATGAAAAGAAAGGTATTGATGATCTGAAGAATTTGGCAAGGAATGTTGTCGATAAATATTCCCCGGAAACTAAACGAAAGGTGATTAATCCCGTTCAAGAAGAAGAGGAACCTGCTGCAGAAAAAGAGGAATCAAAAGTTGATATTCCACAGGAAGTTGAAATAGTTGAGAGAGTAAGTGAAATTAAGGAGGAATCTGTTTCTGAAAAGCCTCCAATGGTTCCAGCTGAAGAAAAAAGCACCAAGAAGAAGAAGAAAGTAAAGAAGGAGAAGAGTAAAGACAAAACGAAAGAGAACGCTAAAGATGGTGAAAAAGATGTTGGAGTAAAAGTGGAAGAGAAGGATATAATAGAGACACAGAAAACCGATGATGATAAGATTGAAGAACAAAAGGTTCAAATGCAAACTGTGGTCGAAAAGCAAGAAACAAAACTGACAGTAGATGAAGAAGATGGTTTAAAGACCGAGACGGTGATTGCTCAGATGATTGCAGAGGACATAAAGGAGATTGAAAAGGCGGAGTCGCCTACAAAGGAGGTGATTACAGAAGACCCACAGCTTGCAAAGACAGAACCAGTTGTGAAGGAAGCAAAAGTCAAGGAGTCACCGTTATTGAAAAAGAAGGTTTCTTTCAAGCGAAGGTCAAAGGATGATAATGATGGTATCTACGAAGACGTGCAGGTGACAACCGAACCAGTGCAAGTGCCAACCGAAGCGAAATCATCGACAGAAGAGGATAACTTCACGGCGCCGAGTCCGACACCAAACCTCCTCATTGATGAGCAGATGACGAAAATCCACGAGCAGCGAGTCAAGGGAATGAGTATCGCCGAAGAATACGAGTATTGGTGCAGAGTGAAGTAAGTATGCAAATATGTGCCTTGTCTTTTCGAATAGAGAAGCCGCCGACTTGGCAGCCATTCAAAACGGCCAACAGTCAGCAGCTTGTAATATTGCGGAAAGATGCCTTCAATGTTAGATAAAAACAGAAATAACAGCAAACAGCCAGTGGCTGGCTGGCTAGCTGGCTAGTTGCACGGCACCGCTGCCGCCGGCGACGACGGGCGTCGGGTTTCGGGTCATCCTGTAGCTAACAATAGCCCTGCCTAAAATTATCTAGTGGTCAATTGATGTTCGAGCAAAGACGATTGCGACGCACTTCGCGTTTCGAAAACAATCGACAAGAAGCGGAGACAATGTGCGCGAAAGATGGTTGGTAGTGCTGGACCTCAGTCAAATGTCATGCCATAAATAGCGCACGATGGAACCGTCGCGACCGGCCACCATCAACCCGCGCCTTCAGCGCAAAGCGCCGCCCGCGAACGACCTCCATGGAAGATCGGTGTCTGAGGGTACCGCGCGCTTTTCGCGCCGTCCGAATGTGACGCGCGATGACTCGTCCGGCTCGTCGGTGATGTCAATGGAGGTCCGATGTGCGTGTCAGTTCTTTCAATGCGACTCGTTGCTGCCGGAACGCACCGCCCGATTGGCATTGACCAGCAGCCGTCCGACAAGTCGAGCTAGCCAGAAAATACCAGCCATTGCTAAAGCGGTCAATCAAGATCGGTATGTAACCGAAAACAAGACGTGCAAAACACTCCAATCCCGGACGTGTGCCCACTATTTATAGGATGCTCATCTTGGCATCGTAACATTCACTGATTCCTTTTTGCAGTTGCCATGACTATGAACCCATTAATCCACCGGATGATGGATTCCGAACTATCGCCCAGGGCGAAGAAACGCTACCGAAGAAGCCGTCCACGCCCGTTACTGATAGTGACATTGAATTCCTCGCTGCACGTGCTGCCGACATTGAACTTCGCACCACTGGTATCATCACCATCACCAATAAGGAGGATCCGTCCGAGGCTCTCTTCGTCCCCTTGGAATCCGCCCTCAAAGCCGACGCGCAATCCACCAAATCGGAGAAGGAAGGCAAGGAAGAGGGCCATGGTAAGAAGATATCCGATGCGATACAGAAGCAAGCCAGCAATCTGAAACGACAAGCAAGCATTATTAGTAAGAAAGCTGGTGATCAAGCTGAAAAAATTCAAACGCGGGTTAAATCGATCAAAAAGCCGAAGATTAAGATGCCTTCAAAACCCAAATTTGAAAAACCCAATCTGCCAAAACTGAAGATCGAAAAGCCCAATTTGTCCAAGCTGAAAATTGAACGACCCAAAATGCCGAACGTCAAAATACCGGAGAGAATGAAGAACATTTCGTTGAGCCTGCCGCGAAAGGGAAAACATTCGGCACGGCGTCCCACATCGACGGAATCGACCGCCGGCGATTCCGAAAAAAGAACCGTATTCGACTTTAGCACCTATCCGAGAATTTTCAAGAAGAAGAAGCGTGCCGATGATGGTGAAGAAATCCACACGCCTCGAACTGGAACCGATGTTACACCAGTTTCTGAGCGCACGACTCTTCCGCGCTTCAAGTTCACGACGCGTTGGAAGGGCAAGTTCATAGAAAAATCCTCAGCCCCGCCACCATCTTCGACAACCATCGACACCGTCAATTCTCTGAGGTCTAAAGATAGCGAACGTTCGGAGACCCAAGGCTCCGTCCGAATACCATTGCATTCTGAGGATTCAATGGACCGCGAGAGTCTCGACCTGCGAACCGCCGAAGAACGCGACCGAGACTATCGCGAAGATTCAGTCGAGAGACGCATGCGGCTGGCATCCACTCGGTACGACAACGATATCGAAATGGATGATGCTTACATGAAAGAGAACCAGGAGATTCATCGCGCCTCCTCGCTGAACGCCAAGTACAACGATCGCTGGAACCATGGTACATTCCATGAGAACGAGCCAACCCCCACGATGTCCGAGGTCCACGAGCAGAAACCCGCCTCCATCCTCAAGAAGAAGATCGAACACATCCATGCTGGAAGTTCGGACGACATTCATCGACGCGGTGTTCTCGAGGAGATCAACTCCGATGAGTTCTTCCTGCGACAGAAGGGTATCTCGCAGGATAATATTGAAGTGGGTGCATATCTGAGTTCGGAAATCCGTGAAGCGTTCCGAACTCCGAGCAATGCACTCTCGCAGCTGGAAGCTGTGCAGCCGGAAGCGCCCAAACGCCGGCCACTCAAGAAGCCAAAGCGGAAGAAGACTCCTCACGTGTCTCAGGAAGGTATTCAATATGACCAGGAATCCGTCCATAGCGGACCTGACGAATATCCTCGCTATCAGGAGGATTTCGAAACGCCATCTCAACCTGAACGGCCAAAGCGTCGCTCCAAGAAGAAGGACGTTCTGGATATGAAGTACATTGAAGATCAAATTCTTTCACATGAAGACTACCTCGAACAGAACAAGGAGTTTATGTACGAGAATGAACACATGAAGGGTATCGAGCAACCTGATATCAATATATGTGATGCATATCAGATGGAACATAGCTATCCAGATGATGAGAGGTTGCCTGCACCACCTCCAAGGAAACATCGAAGTGAACGAAGCTTGAACGCAATGTCCGAACATGATTCAATCACGGGGGAATTGAATGGTTACAAAGAGATTCAAGAAGAGGTAAGATAATGTGCTGTTCTTCGATTGGGTTTGATTAATTTTCGAATATCTCTTATTTTAGGAGAATCAATTGGAACATGAATACCAAATCCCTACTCCAGATCAACCACCCAAGCGTCCTTTCAGAACGCGTTCCCGTACCCGATCAGGTTCCAGAGGCACTGCATTACCGGATGAGGAAACTCTCAGCCGGAGTATTTTGTCGAGCAGTCAGCAATCTCTGACTTGTAACGAAGAACCGTGTAAGAAAATACTATGTGACTATATGGGCTATTCTGTTATAGATAAATCAAAAATATGCGAGCCACCATTACCGCCGTGCAGACGTCGCTCTTTAAAGTCAGAAGGAGCTGAAGAAGAGAGGTTCTTCACAGTACCTCGGTCATCTTCACAGCAGCAACCAATGCGACCTCTGCGCAATTACAGCACGTTAGGTCCGAGTCGTCCTCCACGAAAACAATCGGTACCTAACCTCACTGATGAGGAGAAGCACACTGGAGGACCATATATTGAAATTGAAGATGACGAGCATACAAAGAACTTGCAATCTAGTAATGTAATCAAGAAAATGAAAGATAGACCATTACCTGCTCCACCGCGACCTCCAAGAAAGTCGAGGGATCGTAGTAGGGGCAGTCGGAAAAGTGATAAGTCTTTGGAGCGTGACCGCGACCTTGATGTAGAAGAACCTCATGAATTTGAGGCTTCCGTTCAAACGGAACCTTTACCAGATGATTTTGAATGTGCTGAGTTGGTTAGGGATGAAGATGATAGGGTTATTACACCAACTGTACACAAATATGCTGCTGTAACAAAACCAAAACACATGAAGGAGTTTGACCATCAAGAAACAATCACCCATGGATCTCTAGTTGTTCAGCCATTTAAGCACGATGAGCAGATTCCAGAAGGTCCAATTGAGATGTTTTCAAGATCGACTGAGAGGATCATTACGGTCAGGAAGGAGACTGGAAGCGATGTTGATTATGATGAAACCTCGGAGATACCTGAAGAATTCAAATATTTGAAATCACCTGCAGGAGATGATGGTCAACAAGCTCCGACGCAAGTGATCGAGCGAATCATTGAGAAGCACATACCAATCCAATTGGAAGCACCAGGAGAAGTGGAAACGCTTCGAGCCCAAAAATTACAAGTGGGTGATTTGGATGTCGATCGCCTTGCTGTCAACGAACTGCACGCCAGCAAAATCAAAGTCGGCGAAATCGATAGCTCAGCAATAAATGTCCAAGAGATAAATTCCAGCTCAGGTAATTTAGTTGTAAGTGGTATCGAGTTACCAGCGAGCTTCTTTCAGCAGTTGGTTGAAAAACTACAAGAGCAGGCTGATCATGTAGCGACGACTAGAGCCGTACCGCCCGTAGAGTCGCCACCTCCAGTTGCGAAGGTAGTTGAAACCAAAGAAATGGAAACGAACACTGAATCAGAAACATTAACACATTCAGAGATCAATTTACCCACACAGTCACACACTGAGTTTACAGACGAACACGACTATGTCTTTGAGAGTACAGAACCGGCAACTTTTAGAGAAGAAATCGGCCAGGCGATCGACGAAGTGATCAATGAGGCGCAAGCGACCGTCGCGCACGATTACGATGAGCGAGTGTCCGGCCAAAAAAAAACTCCGTTTGAAGTTCGATTGGTAGATGTAGAGAGTGTAGCAACCCCACGCCGCCCGCCGCGAGCAGCCAAGTTGGAGGCTGAAGTGGCGCCGCCGACGCCACCCATTCCGCCCTTGCCACCGCAGAAGAAGCCCTCAGTCCAGCAGAAGCCGATGGAGTCCGAAGAGTCCGAGCCCACTCCGCCGCCGCGTCCGCCGCAACCGGACAGCGACCATCTGCCCTCGCAACCGCCAGCCAGCTTCTATTCGCTGCGATCGCCGGCCGCGTTCAAAGACTTCGACATCGATGACGACATTCCTCTTGCACCACGTAGACGCAGACATCATCATCATCATCATCACCACAAGGCGCCTGAGTCTAGCAGTGAGGACATGGCGCCATCCAAGCGCAGGCATCGCACGCCGGAACCGTCGATCCCGGAACTCGCCGGGCAGCTGACTCGCGCGTGCCTCAGCGTCACCGAGCACTCCCTCAAGAGACTGATCCAGCAGACCACCGAGTACGTTCTGGGGCGTATCGATGGGAAGCACGAGGTGAACGTCGGAGTGGTCATACTCTTGGTGTTCATCGCGCTTCTGTTCTTGGTTGTTGGGTGGAACGGCGATGGCAAGCAGATTCACCATCATCATTGGGAGTACTTCAATCCGCCACGGGATATTTGATTACGTTTCGTTACCTTCTACTTGAGATTTTATTCTGTTTTTGTTGCATTGTTGAACAGGTGATTCTACATTAAATTTTACTATTAGTTAACACGTGCATACTGTTTATGTTGTTGATACGATATAGATTCATATGTAATTTGTTACCGTTACCCCTGTGTTGCTATATTTAAGATTACGTAAAGTTAGATCATTTTAGATGATGCATTGATAAAATATACCGTTCTCTGCAATTTATTTGAAAATTAATAACCCCGCAAATGAATTTTTCTTCTGTATAAAAAATTTAGAAATAATCAAGGATTCCCAACGGGGTGGGGTGGACCCCCACGGGTCTGTGAATTCTTGGAAGGGGTCTACAGCTATCAGGGGATCTATTGGGGGTATTTGAAAGAAAATTATTTTTTAACAAAATTTAATGAAAAGTAACGCATTTTGCAGACAAAATGTCCCTTTTCCGAAAAAATTCAAATTTTGTTCAAATTTTCTCATCATTTTTTATTTGAAATAGTTGTAATTTATATAAAATAATATATTTTGTCAAAGTTCTCATAAATAGTATTTCGAACATCTCTGGGAAATTTCATCAAGATCGGTTGAATAATTTTTTAGAATTTTTGACAACCGATTTTGAAAACGCGTTTAAAATATTCAGTCACAACTTTTATTCAGATCAACTTGAAATTGTTGCACAATATAATCAAGATGTTATAAAATTTAATAAGACAACCAAAAAATTTTTTGAGACCATGGAACCGATGGAACCCCTTAAGGATTGTAATTAAGCGGGGTGTTGGTCGACCTATCATTTGAAAATTTTCACTAGGGTGTCTTTTTATTTAAAAAATGACATAATGATCAAAATGAGTCTTTGAATCAAGTCGCTTTACTATATAGTAATTTATTCTTTTTCAGCTTTACACATTTTGAAGATAAAATTCAGAAGGCATCAATTAAATTTAAGAAAAAAAGGAACATTATTCAGAATTATTAAATGTAATTTAGAAAATATCAAACGAATTTAAAATTTGTGAATTGTAATCCATGAAATTCAGAAATTGTCATTTGAAATTCAGAAAGCATTACATGAAATTCAGATTCCATTGAACATAAATTAAGTAGTATTTAAAAACAGGGTGATAATTATTGCTGAATTAATAATGTTAATATTATGATATTCTGATGTTTTCCATATATAATTTACCTGTCAAATAATTGAATTATTATCTAACAAAGAGTGGCACTAATCTGATGAAGGCAAAGCGTAGCCGAAAATCGATTTGGAGAAGAAAAATATAAGAACACCAAATATAAGATAAGTGCTATTTCATTTAAATTTCAAATCACTTTTATCTTATAATGAATAACTTTAATTATATAAATCCGTATTACATTAGTTTTACGCTTAATTACAATTTACTGATCTGAATTGTATTTTATACTTCTTGAATTTCCATTGGAAAATGTAGGCATAAAAAAATTATAATTAAGCAAGCAGCAAATATAATTCTGATTTGTTATAAGTAAATTAATTTTAAAAAGAAAAAATAGCACTTATCTTATATTTTTTGTTGTTATATTTTGTATCTCCAAAAATCGATTTTCGGCGACGCTTTTTGCCTTCATCAGTGGATGTAATAATAATAATAAAAAAATTATTACATCGTCGCCGAAAATCGATTTTGGAGATACAAAATATAACAACAAAAAATATAAGATAAGTGCTATTTTTTCTTTTTAAAATTAATATTACATTATCTTATAATGATTAACTTTAATTATAAGTAAATTAGTTTGCAGTGATTGTAATTCAGATTGTTAAATGTGAAGCATAACTATAATATCAAAAACGATTAAATTTTTTTCAGATTAGAAAAACGTATTTGAAAATGCATCATATGCAAACAATATAGATACTCTTTGTTAAATAATAACTCAGGTTTTTGATAGGCAAATAATAGGAATGTAACACTAAAATATTAATATTATTAATGTGGCAATAATTATCGCATGAAATATATATGAATCGGAATTTCCTTTATAATATCATTCTAAATAAAAGCACGATTTCTGAATTGTAATTCACAGATTTGAAATACATTTGATTTGATTTTTTCAATTTTTTTGATGGCTTCTGAATTTCATCATTTCATCATTTACCAAGTCAGGAATAAAAATTGAGCAAAATTTAGTTTATTACTTGATCTCCGATATTAGTTACAGTTTTAAGAACAAAACATAATAAAATTATTGCGCTACAATCACAAATGTGTTAAAGCAAATGCCGTTTCACTATTTACATCACTGATGGAATTCGCCGGACTCACTTTTACTTTTTTCTCTTTTACATATTTAACCATAACAACGAAGCCCATTAAAATTGCAATAGCCACAACTAGGCCTATTAATACACTCGATGATGATGCTGTTGAAAGTGCATCCTGACTAAACACCTCAACCGTAATTTCAGAGGACATTTGGCGAATTCTATCCAAACTTCCAATAACAGATAGAGTGGTGATACACTTCCAGATACCACTATGGGCTTTAGAAACATTTTTGATCTTCATGCCACAGTCACCCACATCGAATCCACGACCATAATACTCTGCTTGTTGGTTTTTAATTTCCGGGCTCACATGATAAATATTTCCCTGCGGATCTTCTAGGGCACAATAAGAAATTGGTCCATTGGCAGTAAATAATATTTCCATTTCATCAGCTTCATCTACTGTGATGCTCTTCATTCTTGGATGGATTTCGTCATATCGTTCAACCTAGAAATTTTGTATATTTAATATATTTGTATATTTAATATTTATTGGGTTTTTGGGAAAGTAATTTTTTTAACAGCGGATGTAATTGTATATTTTGTACTCTTCTTCATACTTACTACTTATCTTGAAATTTTTTATGCTTTGCCAGTTCATATAGCAAAGTTTGTGTGTGAAAAATTCAAAATCCAGCATTTTCGACATATCTTACTGTTTTACTACAGAAAGGGTAAAAAAGCTGTTCAAGTCAGAAAGTCAGTTCCAGAATTGGTTCGCTAAATGAAATTACTTTCCGAACAACCGAATACAATTCGTATCGAATATCATAAGTACGATTGCAATAATTTATACAATGTATACATAAAATTAAGTGGACATAATATTCTGAATGTATGTGATTTTTTAATGGCTACGCGTAGATGAATTATTTTCATTCATTTCGACCTCAATCTGAGACAATTTTTTTCTTTGATTAAAAAAAATGACTTTAAATGGCTGTAACTTTTTTCAAGAAGAGCTACGATTCGAATAAAATGTTGATTGAGTTCCTCGTGATGAAAACCATCTTTCTAGGCCATTTCGACCTCAATCTAAGACATTTTTTCTTTAATTTTTTTTTTAAATAATGATGCTTGGTTTCACAAACGTTCCTTAAATTTTAATGATCATTAAAGTAGTTAATCCATGATGAAACGTGACAATTATGTTTCACAAACGTTGATTAAATTCAATTCCTTAACTCCTATTGGCCGAATATTTAACGAACATCAAATTTAAGTACTACCAACTAATCAATGGATTAAGAAACGTTTGTGAAACCGGGCATGAAACCACTTTATATTTTTATTTATAAAAACAGTTATCTAATCAATATTGTAACATATATGCCAACAATGATTTAGAATCTTTTCAATTTCTCTTTTTTTTAAATAAAACCGGAAATCTAAATTTAGCAATATACGCATGAATATCTTTATAAAACTTTGTGATATTACCTCAATTTTTAATTCGTCGTCTTCCACAGTGTCTTCTCTGGAAAAATGACATGTCCAGATCCCAAAATCGGTGATTTTTATATCATGAAGATTGAATGAACATTTTCCATTCATATACTGATCAAACGAGCTTTTCGCCACTATTATTCCAAGAGGTGATTCTAAGAAACAGTTATTTGCAGCGTACGGCACTTCGTACAACAATTCTATGGTATCATTTAATTTTGCAGAAATCTTTGGCAACTGACGAGTATATTGGCTGGCTGCATAAATATTGGGGTAAAAATACAATTATCTACTTGCTATTTTTTAGAACTACTCACCTCCTTTTACATTGATAAATCCTTGATTTCTATCCAAAATACATTTCCATGTACCAATTTCGTGAGTGAGAACCGGTAGCTTAAACTAAAATAAATCCTTAATCCAAAGCAGAAATGAAAACATTTTTCAATTATCGTACCTCAATTTGACAAATTCTTTGTGTCAAATTTGTTCCATAAGTATCGTAACGATTGGTAGCGGCGTTTGGTATAACTTTAAAAAGTGATCTTTGTGGATTTATCATACTGCACGATTTTATCGGATCTGGAGAGTTTATATATTCACATCCTACTATTCCGTAATTGTTCGACTCCTTGTACCAAGTTTTTACTTTTGGAAAATCTAAAAATCCATTTTGAATTACGTTCATTAAAATCTAATATTGTTTCTCTTCAAGTCACCTTCCAATTTAACGGTTATAAACGTTGTAACTGGTTCCATGGAAGCTTCCAAATTTAATAAACATTTCCAAGCACCAATGTGATCTTTAGTCACATATTTTAAACGAAAGGAGCAACTAGCACCTTGCTTAACTATTTTCCCAGCTGGATTGTATAATGTGCAAAAGTAATTTCGTCCTGATATGGGCTTACAATCAAGATCCTTATTCGTTTCGCCATATTTTACCAGTAACGTTATATTTTTATAATTATCATATCCTGGAACTTTAAACAACAATTGAGTGTATTCCTATGATACAATTTCCTTTTTACCGCTTTGCGGTGAAACTTCCACAGTAAGACTGGCATTTTTGGAGAAAGTTCCGGTTCCAGTTTTCGAAATTGTTGCTATAAGAGTGTATACTCCGCTGTCAGCCTGCTTTAGGTTTTTCAAAATAAAACCACATCTACTCTTGTCCAAAACACTCAATTTCTTTTTAAACTTGTCAACTGATGACTGAAATATAATTTCTTGCTAATTATTAAATACTTTTGAAATGGTGTGAAATTACCTCTTGTATTTTATTTGGATAGAGACTCACGGTGTCCTCATCGTTGTCAAGTTCACATTTCTCCAATTGGCCACCATCGAGAGTGATATAATGGATGAACGACGTACCAACATTCAGGGATAGAGTTCCTGGTGCACTTTCTGGAGAAGACTTGATGAGATGTGTAAAAGTTTTTGAAGGAAAACTTACGCGTCGTTTGAACACAAAGTATCGCTAGTAGAACAATACTAACACTGCAGCGGAACATTTTGCATTATTGCGTTCCAAATTTGAAACGCTTGCGAGTCGCTATTTCCTAGATATATACATATACTTATCTCTAAATTTCTATCTATTATTATCTTGGAATTTCATAATATGCTGCTTGTTGCTTTGTGAGTGAATCTGAGATGGCGACTGATTTTATCGAGGATTAAGATAAAGTAAATTGGACACATAACAATTAATAATTTTTTGATCTTAGAATTGATAACTATCAAGATGTAGAATTCTTAAATATTTGAAAGCTAGTAACCAAAGCAATCTATTTGGCGTGTTGTCATTCATTTCCCTCACTAGTAGAATAAAAAATATTATTTTCTCCCACTAGTAAAATAAAGTACAACGTATATCGTATAATATTCAATATTAGTCATTAGTAATACATTATTAAGCACTACACCTTTTCCAATTATAATTCAGAGAGCATCGGGTATATTTCAAAAAGGAAAAACTGAAATTCAGATTTGTACCTCATTGAGAAAGTAAGAAATGATATTCAGATTTGTAAATTTTATTTCAGAAAAGGTCACTTGTAATTTAGAAAGCAGTAAATGTAATTCGGAATCACAAAATTTATTTAAAAAAATGTCATTTTTAATTCAGAAATGATGATTTGTAAATGAAAAATTGTAATATGTAATTTAGACTGAATGAAATAATGTTGTAGTTGTAGTTTTTACTGTAAAAAGAATTGAACAATAATCAACTATCCCTAGCAACTGACTACATTAAAATACATTGATCTTTCATTTAAGTTGACGAAATTTCAATTGAGCCCTCGAATTTGAAAGTGGTATAAATCACATTTTCATTTTTATCGATATATTTGCGAGTTTTGCATTTTAAAACATTAAAAAATATTTTTGTATTATTAAAAATGTGTTTTCGACAGTAATAAATTGTTAACAAATAAGTATTTATTATGATTTTATTAGGATTTAATACGAAATAACACAAATTCTAAAATTATTGACTATCAAAATCAAAGCCTCAATTACATTTGATTAATCTGAAATACATTTAATCATAATCATTAAAGTTATTCTTTTTCAATTACATACATATAACATTTGTGTTTTTCTGAATTACAATTTATTATTCTGAATTACATATTATAATTTCTGAAATACAACTGGAAAAGGTGCAGTTTACAGATGTTGAAAAATTATTTGTTACTGCAAAAATGTAATGGATAATAAAATTTTTCCATAATAAATATAAAAAATGACATCGTTAATCCAACACCAAGTAATGTAAATGCTATAATTAGATAGTCTAGTGATATGTTTTGAAATTTCACATTATTATCCTTGTATTGTTTGAATTTCCGATATTTATCCCATTTTTCCAACAGACCAGTTGCAACTATCCAAATTATCACTTCATTAATACGATCAAGAGCATAAAAACCTCGAACCACGAGCATTGCACCCATTTTAAGTTGTGGATGATAAATAGGATAGACTTTTTTGCTTGGATCAAGAGACATGTCATAAACCATAGACCTATAGTTTCTAACAAATATAAAATTTTTCAAAACCAGAAGTTTCTTCCAGCATTTTCTACCATGAAGCGAACATATCATCCATTTTTTATACGAAACACGATCAATTTCAGTTTCTCCAAATTTCGAAAATTCTCGACACGTAGAAGAACCACCAATCCCAATATCAGGACGCAAAACATCTTTCAGTAAAATTTGATGATCATATGGTGGTGAAAAGAATGATGAGGTTAAAGAACCTATATACAAATTGGTGATAACTAGACCGAAGAAGATCCAAATTAATTGCAACCAACGTTCCAAGTCATTTTGAGGATTCCGTTGGGAATTATTGAAGAATGTAGACCACAACTCGAAGAAAATATTCATATTTGTAAAGTTCTTCTTTAAAATCCATGGTATACATGCAATTATCCAAGTAACCAATATCAATAACCATAAACTTGAGCTGAAGACTTGAATACGCCGCCATTTTGCAATGAATTCCGCTTTTGGTGCAAATGATGCTCCAGTTAATGCCATGTAACTTGTAGTTTGGTCCATATCATTACCAATACGTTCGTTTAAAGCAATACAACCAACTGCTATGTCGCTCTTGTTATTGTAAACCATTTCAAAAATATCGGTATAAACTCCAGGTTTTAGATATCCATAATCTTTAGCCGCTTTTTGTACGTCGATTGTCATATGTAAAGAACTTACTATTTGTCGAATCATGATAAGTTCAAATCCATCACCTTCTGAAATGTACGTATAAGGTGGCAAATCCAAGGGGACTATTCGAATAGGACAACCTTTGAAGAAGCGTGGATTTTCAGGTCGTTTATTTGAAATGTTAAGATTTTGACATCCAGTTCCAACTGGATCGTAAAAAAATGATCCATTTGAAGTGATTACGGTTACATTTAATAAATAATAATTCCATGATATCCGAAAATATTCTCCCAATTCACTAATTTGTGTATCATTAATGATAATGATGGTTTCAGCCTTTGCATTCCAAAATGCCGTTCTATACATTTTTGCAAATAAGATTTCCAATTGTTGGATTTTACTGGGAAATATAAGATGCTTCCTGATTTTAAAGTTGTTTGTATATTTGAATTTATTAATATTATAAATCAGTATTGGAAATTTAAGTGGTAAAGACAATGCAGATAGAGAATCTTGGTCACTGAATGATATTAGAAAATTGTTTTGATCCGGCACCAGATTTAAAGTTTGATACTTTATATCTACAAAATTAGTATTTAATTGAATATAAGGTAAATAGCACAAACAAGTTCCATATAATATACAATGTAATATCAGTAGTAGAAACATTATTGTAAAATTAAATGATAAATCTAACAGATTGTTCATTTATATAAGAAATACAAAATGCTTTTTCATCAAGATATTTGTTTTCATGCTCAATTTGAATGCATTAGATTGATTAGCTACAATGTATTATTATATTCTATGCTTTGTTATAAAAATGGAAGTTTTTATTGCAGTTTTGTTTCTTCGTTGTGGAAGCAAATCAATCGTATAGGTGAAATGAAGTAAGAAATTACAGTTATTTGCCATTCTACACCAATGATAATATTAGGTTGTTCGGAAAATCATTTCGTTTTTATTTGTGGAAATGAAAGACAATTATCGTATACTAAACTAATATTTTCTTAAATTAGAATAATAATTAAGCATCTTTTGACAATAGCATAATTCCACGCACATAAAAATGCCTTTATCACCTTCAATCGGCTTTCCAGAAGGTGGTGCATCTTCATCAACAAAACTGCGGAAACGAAATTTCGCAAACCAATTTTGGAATTGGCGTAATATCAACACCTTCTCCATACTTATCGGTCAATTATTTTCTGGATTGAACAGCATTTCTACCCTTTCCATAGTATAAAAGTAAGATGTCTAAAATACTAATGTTCTCTCTCCATATTTAAAAGGGCTCCAGGAAAATTATTACGTAGAATTACTTTAAATTTTTCACACACAAGCCTTGGTATATGAGCTGCCAAAGCATATAAAAATTATTAGATTAGGTGTGAAGTTGGGTTCAAAAAATACAATTATACCCTCTGTCGGAAAAAAAACGAAATGACTTTCTAAACAACCTAATAATTATTATAAATTTAACTGACTATTTCCCTCGTTGCATTTGCTGCAATCTGAGATTGCAGGAAAACGCACATTGCATCGAATATCAGCATACTAGTCGTATTGCCGAAATACAGTGCACCTTTACCTGCG